>CAMOHE010052581.1:25035-48121 GCA_946598075.1 Artocarpus hirsutus | reverse complement strand
AGAGGGAAAGAGACGTATCTAGACCAAATGAGCCGTCACTAGTCGCCGTAGGGTAGTAGCACAGAGCTGCTAATCGCTGGAGTCGCGTGGAGGATCTCGTCACCTGACGCATCGTCACTCGTTGTCGAAGGCAGCCGATTTGCCCAAGGGAGAACAAAAGTCATCGTCGAAGGCCGTTGCTCAGAGGAGAGAAAGAGAAAGCAGTGAAGAAAAGAGAGGAGAGAGAGTTATAAGGGGAGAGGAAAGAGAGAAAACACTAAATCAAATTAAGGGTATTTTGATCTATATAATTATTTAATTCAAACAATCACTTGATAAATTATATTTACTAATATTTTAAATTATATATGATATTTTCGACCAATAGTTTAAAAAATTTAATGTTTCTTATATTTTCTCTTTTCTTTTTGGAATTTTCTAGTGGGTCTATATCGTTAGGGAATGTTTATGAACATAAACGACTCATTTGATTCATAGACGTGAACATAAAACTAGAATAAAAATTTAAATTTTTTGTGAGAAGAATGTTTAGCAAAAAGATTTAAATTGTTATTAAACATATGAAACAAATGGGCATAAATATGATTTAATTTAATTAGATCTAAAGTTAGATTAGGTCAAAAAGAATTTAAAGATGATAAATAGCTCATTTAAGGACATAATTATAACCTAAAACACTTACAACTTTCGTGGAGGAAAATATTATAACACTTTCAACTTTTGTGGAAAAAAATATTATAACAAAACTAGTTGAAAGCAAATTTTTTTGTTTGAACTATTTTGCTAAATAAATTTGAAGCCTGATACAAGTCTAGCTGTTTAAATCTTTTATATCCTACGCTATAATTCTCATATTTTTGGTCATATTGGCCCACCTTGGTGACAAATGGAGAATAGAGGTTCCCGATTACTTCTTTTGGGTTGTTTGATAGTGGTGAGAACCACTTAGTTTCCACCACAAACTTAGTTATAAACAGTAAAAAGTTCTCACATGCTATAATAACAATAAAAAAATTACTACAATATAAAACTCTCACATACTACAATAAAAATAGTTTCTATCATTAATTCTCACCCTTTTTCTAAACACCCACTTTGTTTTCTCTTTGTTGGCCCCGTTGGGTCAGCGACATGGTACTATGCTTGTACAGGAATTGATGAGAAAGTTTCAGAGTAGGTATCGTTTGATAGCACTTCTTGAAGTCCGTAGTCCTTTGCAATAATCACTGTATTAACTGAGCCAGAAGCCGTTGAACACCTACTGATCAACAGCAAAAACACAAAAGGACCACCAGGCAACAGTTATTCCCAGTATTGGCAATCCCTCCAAGCTTTTTTGAACCGTCAATTTATTTATTTTTAATTCCATCATACATGCATTAGCTCCTTTTAAACATTTTTATGCATGAAAAACATAGATAAATATTTTTGTTTTAAAAAGTATGTATTTTCATTATTTATATTATATATGTTTATTTTTTTTTTCATGTGCAATTAAAATTAGAATATATTTTAGCAGAAGGGTTAGGTATAGAATTATACCTTTCAGCCAAGGGGCTTGAGCTGAGTCAGGTTGGCTTGCTTTTTCATATAGAAATATATCTGAAAAAATTACATGTTGCATAACACTTTTAAAAAATATGTTTATTAATGTCACATCATAAAAATTATGTCATTTTATCATTCATATTATATATTTAAAGTGTACCATACTTAATATATGACATTTACAAAAAATAAGCTTGAAAAATTGGCATTTATAAACTTCCCTAATATATTTTAAAAACTTAAAATATTTAAATGGATCGGCCATAGCCTGCCTAGTAGGCCTAGCCTAACATGGTGGCTAGGGTTTGGGCAATCAAGCGGGCCACAAACCAATCTATTTAGCTTGTCCTATTTTAACAGCTCTAATTTTGATCCACAATAACTGATTTTAATTATGATATCAAGGCTTTATATATATATATATATATATATATATATATATATAATTTATCAAAGCAATGGTGTTCAAATATTAGAGTGACATAAAAGTGATGTAATTCTTGTCATTTCTTGAGAACCCAATATCAACAAGAAGGAATGGAAATGAGGATTTTTTGTAAAAAGGAAAAAAAATCAATTAATTATAAAATTATACTTTTTAGTTTTAGTCCTTTCTAAACGCATTTTTTTATTTTTAAAAATTATAAAGATATCTTTTGAATTAAAAAAATAAAAAATTGAGCAAAACGATATAGTTATTCTTAAATAGTTTTTTTTTTTGTAGATTTAAAAAAATACAAAATTCCCTAAAACAATATTTCAATTAAACAAATATCTTGAGTTTAGCCCTTATCAAATGTTGAAGTATTTTCAAAAAATTTTCTCATGAAAAAAATATTTTTTAGAATTAAATTTGATCCACTTAAGGTTTATTTTTTTTTAAAAAAGTTAAAATTATGTGGTATAATTATGTAATTTACGCAAACAAAAAACTTAAAAGAATTGTAGAATCGCATGTGTCTGAGATTTTGTTCAAATGTTCCCAAGTACAACGTATAATCTATTTATTTTTTGATCAATCCAAGAAGAGGGGATAAAAAAAAATCCCTAAAGGGTGCATCATGAAATTGAGTGCAATGATGAATTTTAAAGCGATAGGAGAAGTAAGATCACATTCAAACCTTTATTTATACTTTGTATATAAGATGTAGTATTACATATGCAAATTAATCTGGCATCTGCTATCATTTTTGTATCAGCCAATAATTGATTGTGATAACTTCGGTTACCTATATTTATTTTTTTTTTTTTCATTTTTTATCTATATTTTGAGGTTATCAAAGAAATCATCTCTTATATTTTTTTACTATATCACATTATAACTTTAGATTTTAATTTATTTTTAGTTCTTACCTTTTTTGGTTAATGGTTAGTTTTGATCACAAAAAAGACCTAAACACCCTCAAAGAGAAAAAAGATTAAGAATTAAAAAAATAAAAACTAAAAAATGGAAGGGCATTAAGGTCTTTTTGTAGTTAGAGTCAAATGTTGAACAGAAAAAGACAAAGCTTTAGCATGAACTGTATATGTTAAAGTATAAATTTGTAGTTCAAAATGCAATATGATTATTTAATAATTAGTATAAAAGTGAAAAAAAAAAAACTATATTTAAATATGTTAAAACGGCACCACTAGTACGGTTCAACAAACAATGAAGGTGTTACAATATTGTTACCTTTAGTAGACACTATGTTGGTTAAAAATATTGAGTTGTATACATTCTTACTTAATCTGCATTTATGTTGGCTTAATCTCTTTCCCCTTGTTTTTTTTTTGGAGGTACTTTCCCCCTTGTTTCCCAGCCAAAAAAAAAAAAAAGATTAAGAAATTACAAAAATCTCCCCATGTCTGCTTGAATACATGAAAGAACTATTCAGTAGATTGGGTGTACTACGTCATTTTGCTTATGTAGTATGCAAGGCCAATACAATTCAACATTTGGACAAGTAACCTATATCAACTTTTAAGAATTAGGTTTCTCTTTCTTAATATATATTGTATTAATAACTAAGTCAAAATTTATCATAATTATTCTATCTAAATCTCTAATATTAATACTTTTACGACTCTTCCTTGTCCCCCTCAATATATACGCTTCCTTTCTAAATATATAATCTTCAAATAATATTTTTTGTCATTATAATATATTAGGATTATACTCAGTAACTAAACAATAACATATAAACCAGAGAAAAAAAACGTATAAATCAAATTACAAAAAAATACACACACAATAGTCCACAAAAGATTCGTTACTTAATCCCTCAAAATTGAAAGAAATATCACGAACAAAAAAAAAAAAAATCCAAACCTTCTTAAAAAAGAACTAAATAGATATTATAAGTATTACTATAAAATATCCTTTACAATTTCTACGTTGATAGGTGTTGATATCTCCTTGTTGTCCTTCACTTCAATAGTTTATAAAATGCTAGAGTCAGCACATAACCTTCAAAGTTCTCATCCACTTATATCTATGGGCAACGCACATGTGATGTGTGTTTACGAATAGCAAAACGCACGCCTTTTGAAGGGGGCGAGGAAGCATAGTGAAAGTATTAGATAACATGGTAAATTGCTCTAGTAGTCTCCAACCTTTTATAAAAGTAAACATTTGGCCCTTTAACTTTTATCTTTGATTTATCAATCCTCAACCTTTGATTTTAGCTGCTGAGGGACTAATTTGACGATTAAACAATTTATTTGGGATGGAAAGAAGTGACAAACTGGTCCCTAAAGTTATCAAAAAGTAACAAACTGGTCCCTAAAATTAACAGCTTAATCGTTAATTTAGTCCCTCAGCAATTAAAATGAAAGGTTGGGAATTGATAAATCAAAAATTATAAGGTTGGGGACTAAAATCGCACTTAGCAACTTACCCTAAATAATATTTTAAAAATAAAAATATTAAAGTTAAATAATAAATATTGGAGATTTTGGTAGAATTGTTATGATGGATTTGGCTCAGTAATTAATACAATACCTATTAGGAAAGAGAAACCTAATTCCTAAAAATTGATATAGATTAACTATTTAAATGTTTAATTTTCATTGGCCAAGTATACTACATAAATAAAATGACATGATACATCTGGTCTATTGAATAATTCCTCGAATATATGACCTGTAAACACAAACTTTTTTCAAGAATGGCTAATTTTATGGACGACAATATTGCTCCGCTAACCGAAACCTTTGGCAAATTAGTTGATCCAAAAGTAAAGTTAAGTTTATGGTAGACTATTTTTTTAATAGTGCATGTTTATAAAGTATAAAAAAAGATTAAAATAAACAAACATAAAATTCATAGAAGTTAATATAGATTTGACGGTTAAGAATATAACTCTAATGACAGTATTTTCTTAAATCTTAGAATAGAATTCTTTTAAAGATTATTTTCATAAATTCCCCTCGAGTTATGTATCCTATTTCACTTTGTCTCCTGATTTTTTAAAACCGATGAAAATGCCCTTGATCTATAGAAAACATGTCAAAAACACTCTTCTGTCTAATTCTATATATAAACTTAACAGCATCGCTGACGTGGCATATCATTAATTATTAATTAAAGATATTAAAATTTAATTAAATCATTAAACTAATCAACTATTGATTATAAGAAAACTTTTTATGCGAAAAGAAAAATTAAAAAAAAAAACTTAACACAACAAACAAAAAACCTAGACAAAAAAACCTAATACGACCTTGCCCCAAACGCAGCAATGAAATGTTAAAAAAAAAAAAAAAACAAGCAATGGTCATCGTCCCCATGGTAGGCTAGTTTGAATATTTTTGGTACTTAGCCCTTTTTTTTTTGGTGCTCACCCCCTCACCACAATTAGAAACCCAACGGCGGTCATCACATTGCCGTCCCTACCAACAACCCCTTTCCCTCGTCCGTCATGTCACGGCCCCTACCCTCGTCACCCTTCCCTCCATTACCCCTCACCTTGTCGCCTTGTCCAAGATCGAGAGAGAGAGAGTGAGTAGAGATCGACAGAGAGAGAGAGAGATAACAAATTAAGATTGACGCCCACCCACATGTCGCCCCCATCGCCCCTCCCCGCATTGCCCTTGTTTGAGAGAAAGCAAAGATTGAGAGAGAAGAAGAGAGCAAAGATCAAAAAAGAGGGAGAGAAGACGAAAAAGAAAGAGATTGAGGGAAAAATTGAGATAGAGAAGAGGGAGGGTGAATGGAAAAAAAAGAATTAAAAAACAAATAAATTGGCTTTTATTATTTATTAATTAATTATATATTTAATATAATTTATATATTTTTAATCTTTTATTAAATGTCACTTCAATAATTTTGTCAAGTTTACAAAATGGAATAGGACAAAAAGGATATTTTGACTGGGTTTTTTTAGTTCAGGTGGTGTTTTAACTAGTTTTAAAAATCTAGAGGATGGAATAAAATAAAATAATTTGAGGCATTTATAAAAATAATCCTTATACAGGTGGCAATAACAACCGTCAAGGTTTTATATTAGGATTACGACGAACATCTCATCCTTGATTTTGATTGGTACATGTCAAGTACAACAGTGGCTCATCGAAGAGAAATAAGAGAAGTAGGACCCAATATACAGCAAATTAAATTCGTTATTTATTTGGTAATACGTTCGTGTGGTATTATTATTTTTGTTTTTCGGGCCGGTTAAAGATGTTCGTGCATGATTGGGTTTGGGGAGCGTCACGACAGCGTATCAGACCATGAAATCTGTGTCTGAATTCGTTTTGACTTTAGCGAAAAAGGAAAATAACACCACTTGAAAAAATAAAAAAGTTCTTAAAGAAAAAAAAAAAAGATAACATTATAGCAAATATTAGTGGTAAATTCTAATTCTAATTCTGAGGAAAAACAGTTCAAATTTTTTTAAAAAATCAAATTCATCGTGATATTATTTGGGTATGGTAGGTTTTCTAGTTAACCAATTAATGTAGTGCTTTTCTAGCCATGCAATTTTTTTTTTTTGAGGAGAAAAGCGGGGATTTTTGTGCACTTACTACCGTATTTATCAAAAACTTTCATATCAATATATAGGCAAACGGAATCTAGTGTCCCCTTTATAGCATTATGGAAAATGCGATGTAGTATTTCTTTTGAAAACTTTGTAATTTTTTTTTAGGGGAAGTTGCTTCTTTTATTAGGCAATTAGCTAAAATAAAATAAGATACATCATTAAGGATATCGTTAGTACCCTAGCCATCTAATTCAGATTTAACAGCAATCATAGTAAGAGTTTGGGCCACTATAATGCCCTCCCTATCCGCTAAGGGTTTGTTTGATGTACAAGTTTAGAATGATGTAGTTTTAAACTTTATGGTTTGAACTGGTAGTTTTAAAGTATGCGGTTTAAATAGCAGTTTTGAACTGGTATTTAGAATGTAAAGGTTTAAAATAAGAATAAAATGTCACATCGGCTTTAAAAAGAGAGCTAGTGTTTGAAAAATTATAGTTTATAAAAGAAAACGGGGATGATTATAGTTTTTACGATAGAAAATAGTGTTAAAACTTAAAGGCGAGATCAAGTTCTTAAAACTGACAGTTTAACTTGTTTTAAACGATCCTCATAGTATAATGATTTAAAACTTGCAATTACCAAACGTCCGTTTTTGTAGGCTCATAGGTTCAAAACCACTTAAAACATTCTAGCATGCGTACTAAACATCACATAAGCGACATTTCCAATCATTAGAACAAGAGAAAAGTTGTACAATATCAGTGATGAGAACGCCATCTTCCACTAAAGTGGAGCGTAGTTAATTGCCTGCACGTTTGATCAGGAGACCGTGCCTTTTGGCTCGCAAAAGACCCACACGAAGGGCTAACATCACGCTTATCATCCTTTATAACAAAGCCAATGTGAAGCCCTCATGACTTGAACCGTCTATGTTCAGCTTCTGAGCATCTATATACGGGGTCTTCCATTTTCGATCTCTCTCCAACGACAGACTTCTTGGCTACTCCTTCAAGACATCGCAGCACTGGAAATCTCCAATAATACACCCACGCATCTCAAGGGTCTCACTAACCCTTCGGGTTTTGCCATTGTGCACCAAATTATTTCTATCTGTCTATATAGCTGAAGAAATTATACAAAATAAATATCTCCAATTCCGTGTCTGAGGCAACCCCATGAAAACATTAGCCCCCATGCATTTCAACTCGGGCCATAGAGCACTTGAACCCCATACATGCCGCGCAAAGCAATGCTTCTTGATCACAAGCCATAATTTTGAAAAAGTTTAATTATGTTAATTTGATTTAATTAATGTACTAAATTTAATTAATTATCATTAAAATTCATTTTAATATCATTGCATTATTTTATTATTAAACCATTTAAAAATTCTATCTTATATGTTTAAAAAACTAATTTTTAAATAGATTTGTTAAATTACACTCATGCCACTAGTTTTCTTTTATTTACCAAAATGCCATTGTTGGGCTCCTATTAATCACGTGAAAACTGTTGGGTTGAACCCAAGAAAACATGTAACACTCCTTCTGCATCTTGGTGTGTGGGCACCGTTGTGATTTCCTTCCAACCTTTCCTCTCGGCAGAGGTCTCTAGAATTCTAAAGAGGAGAACAATTAAGAAACTTAGATGGAAGTCATAAAAAAGTCTGTTGAAAATAGAACCTCCAAGGTCTATTTATGGATACACTAGTAGGAATTAGTTGGAACAAAATTTTTCAAAGATTCTGAGAGAATCACGCCCACCTCAGGTTTGTTGGGTGTGATTTTTAGCATGCCAACAAGAGAGTGACATGTGTCATGACTATTCCAATTGTGTGATTCCGTATCTATCTATTATCTGTCTGAGATTTAATTTTAGTTCAAAATAAGATATTATTTATTTTAACTTCTAAAATAAATATCTTCTATGATTTTTTCAATTATTCAAATTATCTCATAAAATAAATAATTATGTGCAAAATTTATTTCAACTTTTGAAAAAGATATTTTTTTATTGCACTAGGACAACAAAAAGATTACATGAAAATCATGCAAGGTTTTTGTCTCCTAAAACCATGGATGTGGCACCACCTAAACTCTTAGAGTTCCAATTTGTGGCACCACACACAGTCCAGATGGACTGTTATGTGAAATTAGTATTTTACCCCTGTAGACAAAATAATCCAAGAAAATTTCCTTTGATCCATCTAAAAAAATGTTATGGATCTAGCAAGCGAGCCCAATGGACATATATAATTTAAGTTTTAATAATTAATCATAATTAAAGTATCTCATAATTAAATTAATAATAATTATTAACTTAGGTTTGCGCCACTGTCGGTACTGAAACTGCACTTTTAAATTATATACAGAATTATATGGAATCTTAAACATTAAATGTTTTCAATAAGGTCGTCTATAATATAATCATTTGCTATGTAATAATACCTTCTACAAAAATATTCATAATTAGAGCCGGTTTATTATCTTCTGTGCAACGTCTCTATTTACATCTTTGTCCATGAGTTCTGTTAATTCTCTAATGGCTAATCTTTTTATGAACAAATCATAAACGAGGATTTGGGTTATATTTGATATCCTATATTAAATAGCGAGATCTCCTCATCCAAGTTCTCGAATTAATACTCATGGAAATATTATCTTAACATCCTATCTTGTAGGAGTTGTAAATTCTATATTTGGCAGAAATGTGCCTAGCTACCTATATTAGTATGCCTCCAATATATCAAGTTTTTGATTGTGTATTTATAGATCTCATCCACTAGCAATCAAAAGACATAATTCAAGATTAAGGTATAATTTATAAAATGATTAATAATAATATGATTCTAATTTTTCATTACAGAATTACATAACAAATTAAATCTATTCTGGTCTAGGTTTAATGTATTTTAAACACACTGATATCTCCATCCAGTAATCACCATTACTATAATTCAGATAAGATTATTCCATCAAATTGATATAGACATCATAATTTTAAGCAAGATAAAGTGTCTAGTTTTATCTACCGATTATAAAAGGAAATTTATACTAAGTGTATATAATCATATCCTCTGTATTATGAACTCTTTATATACATGATTATGGACTTTTATAAGTATTAAAACATTTATGATATTTACATATATATATATATATCAACATATATCATGGAGAATAACAAGGAATATTATTTATTAACAATACAATACTTTATTTCTCATAATGTCCAATTAGGATAAAACCACACACTTTAAAAGCACCAATCCCAACAAAAACCCTCCCCCAAACACCAAACAAGATCCATATTATAACTTACTCTCTCTCTCTCTCTCTCTTAGAAACTAAAAAAAAAAAAAACCGGTTTCTTCTCCTTCATCATTTTTGTTTTCCCTTCACACAAGAACCCAAAACAAAGATTCTTCTCAAACACTTAGTTCTAGCTTTGAATTTTAAGCCGCAACATCCTTTTTTTTTTTAAAAGAAAATGGAGGCTGGTAATTCAAAATTGATACATGAATCTTTTTCCTCTTTTAATCCAAATTTTACAATTTTTTGTCCTCTTGAACTTGAAATAAAACTAGAGATTTGAACATAAGAGCATGCATGTGATTGTTGTGTGCTTTTTGTCTAAGAATTTATTGTTTAGAATCTCAGTAATGTTAAATCTAAGATTTTGAGCATTGCATATTGATGGTTTGAGTGGACTATGCTTTAAATTTGGGTTTAGTAAGTTATAAATTATAATTTTTCAAAGTTTTAATTCTAGGTTGAAATTTGTGTTTTTGATGTTAAAATTTAGGGAAAAGGTTTGCATAAGTTTTACTATGAATTTCTACTTTTTTTGCACTGTTTATGTGACTTGTGAACTTGTATAACAAGTCGGATTCAAGCTTGAAGCTTGAAAGACCTGAAAATAGAATCTAGAAATTTTTCAGATTCCATCGAGCCGGTCAGCCTGTCACTGACATCGGTGGGCCAAATTGTTCTTAGGCTAGTCAAGCTAGCCCTAAACAAGCAGGCTGGTGCCCTACACTTGCATGCTAGGCTTTTTTTTCAGTTTTTGTAATTTTGACATTTTTGTCCTCCTTTTTAAATTTTGTTATTTTTAAAGATTGTTTTAAAACTATTTTAAACCATGACATAAAGTTTATTTTAAACTGTAACATATTTAAATTATGCATCGAAGTTCATTTGCATATTATGGAATTTATATTACTAAGGCACACTAATAATTAAATTAAAATGATGGTACTTGAAGATGTTTATCTTTAAACTTGGTTTCTAACCTTTAAATACGTCTTAAGATTTGAATGTAGAGAAGGATATGTCGGGTTAGCACCTGTTTGGAGCTAACAATGTTAGTATGCTAATACTGAGATAGGATTTTTCTACCCCTTTCTTTAGTAGCTTTCTACCCCTTTCTTTAGTAGCTATGTTTTAAGTTGATTTAGCCAAAATTCATTCTTAATGTTTTTAAGAATTGTTCCTACATTATTTTTCAAAGTTATTTAAAAATATGTGATTTTAAATTATTTGATTAAAAATTGTTAAATATGTTTTGAGGCGCTAAATTGAACTATATTTGTAATATTTTTAAGCTACTTGAAAATATGTTTTCAAATGAATTGCGAAAGATAAAATAGGCCTTGGATCTTGCTAATACCAACTTTGTTTTTGAATATGATTTCAAACACAATCAGATTGTTGAGCTTTTAACTATGGAGCTTTTAGAGTTTAGGTCGTGTAGATAGCATCCTAGAAAATAGGTCCTAAAAACCTGTATGGGTCATTTCGGTGGTGTTAATCAGGCTTCTCAAAAGTAAGTGTTTAATTATTATAATATGTGGTACATTATTTGTTCAGTTTCAATAAGTACATTTGCGAATGTTTCTTTTTATCTATCTCTATAAGTCTTAAACGTTGTGTTTTAAAAAGATAATCCTATTAGCCTTTTTGCCCTCTCAGGTTTTGTTAAACTAGTCGTGTAGAAATTGTGCTTAGTGCTATGGTGACAACTTTTGTATTTCTACAACTTTTGTATATAAATTGTATTGAATGGTTTGTTTCGATGTTGGTTTTCGGTTTTTGTATCTAGACCGTATGGTATAATAATTTGTAAACTTTTAAGCCTTCGTGAGAGAGAAATTTTTATTTTATTGATATTTACGAACTAATATCGTTTCAAATGATTCTATTAGTCAATCTCAGTTTATTTTTCTTTAATTTTTACTTAATCAAAACCCTGTTTTCGGGTGGTGATAATGCCATTTTAGTTTCTTTCAAACACCACTTAGGGGGTGTTTGGCAAAGTGGTGGGAACTGCGGTTCCCACCACAAAATCAGTTATGAACAATAAAAAGCTCTCACATGCTACAGTAACAATAAAAAAAATTGCTACAGTGTAAAGTTTTCATATGCTACAGTAAAAGTGGTTCTCACCACTGGTTCCCACCACCTTCCAAACACCCTATTACACGTTGGATAGCACTTGACATCTTTGTTATTAAAACCTCTTAGCAGGAAGAATATAGTTTGTAGCCGCTCTATGAAATTTTTAATGTTGTTTAGGAAACTTTGTTAATTAAGTTGATATTTACTCCTAGTTTTTTTATTAAAGAAAAAATAGCGTATAAAGTTTGACACGTGGTATTTATATATGGGAGAAGTCCTCCTTGTTAGTTACGCCTAACTGTAAAGCAAAGATACATTAAAATCCCTAAAGAAACGTTCAAAGCAAAGTATATATTGGGCTCTAATATTATTGCCAAAAAGGGTCAGAAGATTGTTATTTCTTTTTGATGGGATGAGAAGATTATTCTATGACAACAACATTTTCATTTTGTCTCCTTCCTCTGATGTTCCAAAAAGGAAAAGTAAAAGAAGGAATTTTCTCAACCTAGTGTCTAGGGTTCACTATAGCATAATACATGGAAGATGACAACTTTTGGAAATATAACTGGTCGTTTTCAAGACAAAAAAAAAAAAAAAAAACTCGTAGTTGTTTTCTTTGACTTTTGTTAAATTGATGATACATGTACAAAAATTTATTTCAATTTTGCAAGCTAAACGCATCCTTCCAATATGTATCTCTTAACTTGTATCTTTTATTCTTCGCATTCTTCTTCATTTCCTTTTTTTTTTTTTTTTTCGAGCATGAGGTGCTTATTTTCCTCGTTGTCAATTTCTCAATCCACTAATGTTGACACACATAGCTTTCCAGAAAGAGAAAAAAAAAATTTTATTCTTTTGCAACTAACATAGCTAGCTAGGGTCACTAAATGGGATCATCTGAATTTCTATTCCAACAAAAAGATCAGCATGTGAGAATTTTTTTTGGAATTTTAATCCAATCAATCATAGTTTTCCAATAAGGTCATCATGCATGAGGTATGCATTAATTGTCACACTTTACCAACTTTCTTTCTTTTGAACAGATTAATTAAGGGAGAATTATACTACACTTACCAAACTATTTAATTACCAGATTATGCCACTCTCTCTCTCTCTCTCTCTCTCTCTCTCTCTCTTTTAGATCAAGAAAAATTAGCCTAATTATTTACAATTTAATTTTCTCTGCTGGTCTTTTTCCTTTAATTTTGGAGAAAAAAATTTATATGCTACTAGGACGTAGATGAAAAAATTAGATGCCTACAAAAGCTCTTGATTGAACATGTTACAATTTTATAACAATAATTATAAAAACATAATTCCAGACGTATGCATGAAAAAAAAAAAAAGATACAATAAGATACACTAATGCAAAATTAAAACATTGCATGCTTCACTTGGAAATGGAACATTTTAATTTCTTTTCTTTTTTGAAACTGGAAGGAGAAAATTCAAGTTCTTCATCTTGTGATGAAGTCAGGCGTGGTTTGTCACAAAGTTATACCTACAACTGCATATTTTCTTTTTTAATGTATAAAGTACTACAAAAGAGATTCCAACTATTTTTTTCGGTTCTAACTATTTTGTTATACTGTTTTTACAAAATAACCAAAAGATGGTTCAAACCATAAAATACCACTACAACCGTTCTATCAATGAAGATATCTGTTGGGTCCCATCACTCGCTAACTACCAATTTTATTAAAAAATTTTAGGTGAATTTTACAAAGTAATTGATGTGACGTTTCTTGCAACAATGTTGCGTTTTAATTTGATTTCATCAAATATGATGTCGTTGTTTGAATACCAAATTAAGTAGAAAAGAAAAAAAAAAAGATAATTAACCGATGTCATTGGCCTCTGATATGAAATTTTAAAGTTATCAAAAAATCATTAGATATTGCAATCGCATTTTTCTTGTTGAACTTGTATCAATCCAATTTTCTTTTCAAAATGAAAGTTTTTTTTTAAAAAAAAAAGCAGCCCGTCACGAAAGAATTAATTTATTTTAGTGGAATTCAATCATGAACTGATTTTTAGAAAAATTATAAATAAAAATGCAATAGAGAATGCCTAGTATTTTTCGGATTTTTTTTTCATTAGCCACAAAAAAACTCAAATGATGACAAATGAAGAAAACAAGTATAGAGAGGTAAGCAAGTAAGGGAGATAGTCATGCATAAATAAAAGTTAGAGATTTTTTTTAAAAAAATTATAAATTAGAGATTAGAGTGTTACTTAAAAAAAATTAATAAAAAGAAAGATAAAGCTAAATTTAAAAGAAGAGGAAGATTATAAAACTAAAAGATCACGGCCTGTATAACTGCAAATAAAAATTTGAGACGGGTGGCAAATTAACCAAAGTGTCAATATAATATAATTCATTGGTACCTTTTCAAAAAAAAAATATATATAAAAAGAAGAAAAAGCAAAATAGCATATTTAGGCTAAACCTTAGTAAATAATGTCATACAGTTTCAAAATATATAATAAATAATATATCATCAGAAATTGAGTAATATCTCATAAGAAATTAATAATAAAAACCCCAAAATACCCCCACTTCTTTATCCTCTATATCTTTCGCCCTCCTTTCTTGCCGGTACTTCTGGTAACTGGGAAATACAATTTTTACTAGAGAATACTGTATTTACCTGTGTAATTTAAAAAGTCACCAGTGACTTTATTAGACAGCTAGCGGCCGAAAAATACAATATTTATCGAAAAATACTATATTTACTATGTAATACAAAAATTTATTGGCGACTTCACCAGATTGTCGACGACTGGTATAGGCAATATTTACTAGGAAATACTGTATTTGCTTTGTAAATACAAAAATACACAGGCGACTACGTCGAACCACCAACGGCCAGGAAATGCTGTATTTACGGAGTAATACAAAAATTTACCAACAACTTTGTCTAACTATCGGCAACTGAAAAATATAATATTTTCTTGAAAATACCATATTGATTGCATAAATGCAAAAATTCACCATCAACCTCACCTTACTAGACCCCCAATGGCCGATAAATACAATATTTACAAGGAAATACCATCGACAGCTTGGAATTACCATGTAAATACAAAAAAATCACTGGTTGTTGAGAAATACAGTATTATTCTGGTAATATTGTATCGTGTAAATAAAAAAATTCATCGGCGCCCTCACTAGCGCCTTCAGAGGCCAGGAATACAATATTACTCTAGTAATACTGTATTACCGTGTATAGCCAAGAAATACAATTGTGCTCTAATAATATTATATTACCGTATAAATACAAAAATTTACCAGCAACTTCGCGGGCACCCCAGCGGTCGAGAGAAATAGTATAAGAGTAATACTATATTACCGTCTAAATACAAAAAGTAATTGCCTATTGTCGGCATCGACTACGCTATCGACTGAGAATTACATTATTTACAAACAAAAAAAAAAATCATACAAAACTAGGAAAAAAATCAAAAATCAAAATATTTTTTTCTTTCAATATCAAAAACCAAAAATATAAAAAATACCAAAATTTTTTTTTTTCCCTTAGATCTCAACATGGAAACTGGAAGCTCAAAAATAATAACTCATATTGGAGCTGTTAGACGGCAACGGGAGCTATCGGACGACGATGGGAGCTCTCGAACGGGGACAATATCGTTGGCTCAGACTTAGACAACCGTAGCGAGCACGGGCTTAAACGTGAACGACGACCACGAGACGCCAAATGTGACGATAGCCAGACTCGGATGTAAGGCCTCTGACAAGCTCAGCTTGGTGATTCTGGCATTCGACTAGCTAATCTTCAACGACGACATACTTGAGAGCTAACCTTCAATATTCTGACCTTGAGATGCTGAAGAATCGTGGCACTGGAGGTAGCAATCACCAAATCTGTTGAGGATGCAAGGACGGAGACAAACGCCCGCGGGAGAGAGGGGAGAGAAGAACAATTAGAGATTAGGGATTTGAAACGGGAGAATTTTTTGATTTTTTAGGTAGCTTACAAATCAAATATGCTATTTGCTCCATTTTTAGAAAACCTCTGACGTAATTTACTAATTACTTAATGAAATCTGCTATCTCGTATACTTTCTCCAAATAAATTTCAGTAATACCGCCCCAGTGGACCCCAGCTAGCTCTGCCCCGTGAACGACAGTATTAATCCTTGTTATGTTCCTGCACGCACTCACATGCATGCTGCACACACGTACATGCTTTCTTTAAACAAAATTTACATGCATTATACATCACACGCACACGCACAAATACTATACGCGCGCGTGTATATATACACACACACACACACAAACAAACATAAATATATTTAATCATATACCAGTACATACATAATACACATGCATATATACATTTTATAATAATAATATATGCATACATAATACACATACATACATACATTTTATAATAATTAATAATAATGAGATATAGTTATATATAGTTATCGAGAAAAGAGTAAAGAGCCCCTAGCATTTATGATCAACTAGTTGGCTCATTTTCTGGAGTGTGTTTCGGTTGCCCTGTTAGGGTGGTTTACTTGGAACCTCCTGTATATGTCCCACTCGTGAAAGATGCTTCCAAAATTTTCTAAGCCACTATGGAGGCTAGGCACTTTAATATTTTAGCAAATACAAATCACAAGTTTTGAAAATAGAACTATATTATCACGAAACAACACTATAATAAAAATTTACGAGTAGTGCTTCCAACACCAGCTCTAATTCTATTTTTTCATTAATTTTGAGTACTCATATTTTTATTAGCAAACACATCCTTTTATTACAAATTAATATGACAATATTTCAAACACCTATTAATAATAAAAAAAAAATTCAAAAATATAAATTAAAATTAGAGTTGGTTTCCAAATTATTTTTTTAAATTTGTTTGTCTAATTGAGTTTGATTAGACCATTTAACTTATCTTACAAATATATAGACAATTTAACAAGTAATAAAACACCTTTGATTATACAATATTTTAAAACTTGTGTTAATATTAGCATATTGGAATCATCTTAATCATCATTAAAGAATTTTACACTGCTTTTTTTACCTAAAGATTTTAATTAAACAAATGGAAAAGGTATACAATTAAAGAACAGACTTAATGAAAGGGGGGAAAAACTAAGAAGATAATACTTCAATGATGAGTTATTATAAGGATAAGGTCTCAGCCGAAAGCGTAAAGTTTGCTATAATAAAACTGCAAAATTGTGACATTAACATCATACAAAACGTAGGGCGGTACACAGATTGGAGGCCTATCTCCCATATAGAGGGAAGAGGCCAGAAAAAAAAAGAAAAAGAATTAAGTTCAAAGGCCTCAAAAAGTAGTTGCCATAATTAGTAACATTCCCTTGTACCTCCTAAATTGGAACTGTAACTGGAGTCTAGAGTATAAGCTAGCCTATTATGTACTGTCTTATTTTCATTACTATTGAGTGGGAGAGTGAAAGAGTGGTGGGGAGAGAGAGAGAGAGGGAGGGGGTAACAGAGAGGGGCCATGCTAATAAAATTTAAATGGGGCCCAGGATAAGGAGTAAGAGAGCCCAAATGAGTCAATGGTTTGGGCTTCCTTAGGCACGCGGACTTCTTTAGACCAAGACCTCTCAATGTGGGCCTCTAACAACCATTTTGAAATCTTAAATGAGAGCGAAAATCCCACGCTACTCTTTAAGCGCGTGTAGCGCGTTGAGTTAATTTTATGTGGGGGGTATCTTAACATAGCTAATCTTTAAACTTTTCTTTTCTTTTCTTTTTTTTGGGAACTTGAGGCAGGAGACTTCACCTTTCAGTGGGATCGAGTATACTGCTAGATTATGTTTATGTCCATGGATTCTCTCTTCCGACCAAAGAAGATTAATTATTTTGTTCATTATATGACAACTAATTAATTATTTTGATCCATTGGAGCATGTATTACACGCTCTTACATTCTAGTGAGCATGCTCCAAATATATATAAAACAATACTTACAAAGGGAAAGGAGGACTTCACAATGAGAACATAATTAGAGGAAATAATCACACCCAAATTCTCTCCCTCTCTCACTTTTGTTGCATGTCTAATCAGAATCAGATATAGTCTCCTTTACTTTGTCAATTATTTATATTCCAACTTTACCTAAATAGCATTGTTATCGTTTGATTATTGCATCAAAGAGCATTTAGGAGGGCTTAATCCCCACTTGCAGCGTGCAATGAACACTTAAATATTATTAGAAGCTTTTTCGGTGCCTATCCTCATTGGTCATCATATATAAATTGCACATCTTCTATATATATATATATATATATTATAATTATTTATATATGCATTGGCCACATGAAATCTAATGATGACTATACATTATGTAATGCTCTTCGAAGCTTCATTTCTCTATCATGTGATAATATATCTAATTCCATTTCTTATTGTCGGTTTCAATTACATTTGCCCACTTAAATTGTGTTTGCAATTCAGTTTAGCACTACACTTGGATAATACTTTTCCGACTTATTATCAATCGTCAACACATAATGTTATTAATTAATTTAATTAAAATTTTTATAAAAAATTTAATTAAAATATATTTACATGGTAATTAAAAATGGAGAAAGAGGTCAACTAATATTAGAGAAGCTCAATACGTTCCAATTAAATCGACACTACCAAGCATAATTTTTTTTTTTTTCACAATTTGTGCGTCACTAAGTTGTTCCATAGGAACCAGTCACTTTTTAGACGTCTCTTTATATACCAAGGTATGTATTGGCGCGTGTATTTTTTTTTTTAATTTAGAATACAAATTTACTTTTTTAAAAAAAATAAAATCATCCTATATCAAAACCCTACTCTCATTTACTACTTGAGCTAAATAAGTTTAACTAATGATGTCCGTTAATTTTTTTTATAGACATATGTCAATGATCGAAACAACAAAATTCAAAAGAATGAAATATCGTAATTTTATCCTTGAAATAATTAAGTAGCACCCATTTTGTTCTTTTTTTTAATTGAAAATTCCTTCATTTTTTTTTTCTTTCAACATGCCTTCTTTTTTTCGTGGCTTGTAAATCTTCGATATGTTTCAACTTTTACCAACTTCATATATATGCACATTATAAAAGCTTTTGGTTGTTAGCCACACCTACAAAACAATGTGATTGGCACTCGTGTTTGTTAAATTAATTAATATTGCAAGTACCTATCAACATGTATAGAAGTTCTATTAGCAAGACACCAAAATAAAGAATTCCCCAAGGTTGGTATGTCCTTTGACTTTATAAAAGTAAATGATGAAATGTTTAGCCGGCAAACCCCATTTCTTATTTATTATATAGACTATGTGCCCCTATCTTATGTTAAGCATATGATGCAATGATTAAACGACAAAAATTCTCTATAGTTGGAATTAAACGTTACATTTAATTAATGAAGTGGGACTAAGCCAACCATCTCCTAGCTTGGTACTTTGTTTTGAATTGATTGCAACAACTCAACTCATTAAATAGCTAGCTAGTTAGCTAAATATATTATTACCTACTCTAAATATGCATTTGTAATTAATTAGAATAAAAATCCATTGAAATTTGAGACTTGCGTGCTAGTATTAGTACTAATTAAACATGGTAAAAGTACACTAATTTGTTTGCTTTAGTTGACATTCTTTTGATAATTTCTCTTTGATACCAAAGGCATATATATTAAACAAAAAGCATTATGGTGACGATCCAATAAAAGTTCTCCTGTGAATATTTTAAGCAAGTGAAATGTACTATGGATATAATAACAAAGCAAAATCTAATCATAATAAAATTAAGTGGGAACGTGACAGAAAAAGAGAATTCAAAGCAACTGATCTCTTTGGAACTACTTTAAAAAATAAAATAAAAGTTTCAAGCACACATAAATGAATAATTTAATATGCATAATGGGAAAGATGTGGTGTCTTGCGTCACAAGGCACATTACAAAAGTCTAAAGCTCAAAGTAATTAACTTCACTGTGAAGTTTAGACCCGTTTAGAATAACCCTTTAGAAAGTGACTTTATAATGAGACGAATGCAAAACTTCCAAATTAGAAAGGAACAATTTTTTTTTTTTGAAAGAAAAAAGTTGCTTTTGTATAACTAGCTAGCTAGCTAAAAGGAGTTCTTTATATACTTATATTACTTTTATCTTTGTTTTGTCGTTTACTTTGTCTCTCTGAAAGAGCTTTTGTGTAATGAGAGCAAAATGAATATTTCACATTGTTGTTAATTTATTTAAAAAAAATAAAAAACAGAAAGTAGGCATGCAATCTAGGAGAAATAAACGAATATATACCATTTCTTTATGAATGGTTTAGATTACTATAAAGTAATAATTAATGGTACTAATTCAGAAAGAAGCAAAATGTCTTCTTCTTCTTCTTCTTTGTATGAAATTATATTTGAATCATTATTAGTGGTTGCTTTTTTATATTGTAATTAAAATATAAATTGGGTTATACATACATACATACATATAGATGCATCATAATATATATATATATATATATAATCATTAGTGACGGATCTAAGATTTTTTGTTAGAGGCTATTAACTTATAATGTACAAAATTATATATATTCAATCTTTTTAAGGGCCTTTTTTCAAGTTTTAATAATTTTTTGAGTATATAATTTATGTATGTGTATATTATATAGGTGAAAAAAATTAAGAGGAGGTTTGATCCCTAGTTTCTCTGTCTATATATATATATATATATGCATGTATGTATATATATAAAAGCTTTTTGAGCTTCAATAGGTTCACTTGAGATGTTAATGGAAAAAGACACCACATTTGCTAGTTGATCATCAAAATATTTATATAAATTGCAGAAAAGGTGTATACAATGCTTGTTTCTTTAAGAATCATGTACCGTGTATTTTGGTAATG
The DNA here is from genome assembly GCA_946598075.1 of Artocarpus hirsutus. Classification (NCBI taxonomy): domain Eukaryota; kingdom Viridiplantae; phylum Streptophyta; class Magnoliopsida; order Rosales; family Moraceae; genus Artocarpus; species Artocarpus hirsutus. The sequence continues at coordinate 27,298 of CAMOHE010052581.1, read as the reverse complement.
CTTTTTCTGTCTATGTGGACTTTGTTTACATGGAAAGCTTTCCCATCCCCATGATGATTGCAAGCTTGCCCCTGTAATATAAGTTAAATCAAATGAAAGCTTTTTGAGATCCCTTTTTTTTTTTTTTGTTTTTGTTTTTCCTTTTTAACAAACAAGGTAAACACTTTACATTCCATCACGTATCATTGTGCACAAATCATGTATCTATTTGATAGAGACGCCTCAGTATAAGAATCAAAGATAAAAACAACATAAAATTATTAAACTTGCCAAAGTTAAAGTTCTTTTTTCTTTTGTGGAAATGTTAATGTTCCTATTATTAACAATTATATACACAGAATAACAAATCAAATTTGATTACATATGTTCTCTATTATTTTATTTTGTAAATTAAAAACAAAAACATACCATAAAAAAAAAAGGTGTAGTGATTTTTTTTTCTTAGATTAATATGCTTGATACGCAAACGTTGACTTTGGAGTTAAAAAAAAAAAAAACACAGAAGAAGAAACATAAACATTACGGAGGAAAACATAAATGATGATTTGAAAGGTAGAAGGTAGCAATCCTACAAAGTGATTAATTTTGGGGAAAGAATCAGGAATATATTTGAGAATCTTAATTGACTATTCTTCCACTCCTTGGCTCCATATGAAGCAAATATTACATTATATATACGTGTGTCTATATATATATATATATATATATATGACAGAATCAAGGTGGGACATATGATCCACTTCTTTGATCACAACCCTTTTATACTTTCATGGGTCCATAGCTGTTTAATTATGTTTTAATATTGAAGCTCGAAGTTTGATTAGACAGTTGTGGGGATGCAACTTTCCCATGATTTAAAGCGCGCAATAATCCACAATCCCTTCTTGTGATTCGAAGAGAATAAACCATTTTAGGTATTAAACTTTGATTAGTTTACATATCCCATTATCACTTTGATTAGTTTACATATCCCATTATCACAGGAAAATATAATTAATATAAATACTTTTCCCGAGTTGATCAAGTAAATGAAAATATCCTTTTTTAATTATCAATCCTCTAAAATTTATGCTCCTAGTGTCAGATTATAAATTAAAATTATTGGACACGAATGTTGCTTTTGTATAACTTTAGCATTGTGTAAACAGTAAAAGAAAACATGAAACTTTCTCTAAAAGGTACCAGAGTTTGGAGAAATTTTAAAGTTATTAAATATATGAAGATAATACTTTAATAATTCTTAAAAATGCATGGTTTGCTATATATTACTAGTTAGCTAGTTTCTCGGGAACTTTTGCTAATTGGGCCATAAAAGATTTTTCTTCTTTTCTTCTTTTCTTTTGCCTTCCTTTTCTCTCAAGTACAGTTTATGAGCTACATATTAATTGTAGGATGATATATAAAAATCAATGATCACTTAATCTACGTGCTTTGCATTAATTGATAGTAGCCACAACTTTGACGAAAAAACTTGATTAAGGGGAAGGAATTGGTCTACTAAACGTTTAATCACTATTATTTAATTAATTAAGTTTATGGTCTTCATTTGTTCACATATTTATTTATTATTAATACTTGAGTGGAGGTTTGTTAAGAGGACAAGTTAGAAAAGGAAACAAAAAAGATTTATATTGTGCTTTAATTTTCTATGGATCAAAGTATCAAAGTCTACGAAGAAGTATTAATTAATGGACACATTATTTATATATACATACATACATATATATATATATATAGCTAGCTTTTTTCTTTTTTCATGGAATTTCTTGGCCTTTAAGAAGCATAGTGCGGATTTCACCCGGACGAGCTTTCTATGGCTAACCAATTATAGGTTTAAAAAAGGCTCAATCACTACACCCAATGTATATACATAGTGTTTATAGTAATCAATCCAAAGTCATAAAGTTAGTGTGGTGGGCATAGGATATCTAGATATATTGATGCTAATCTAGTGAGATGTGTTTAGCCCTTCTCTCCTTTATTTCTATTTTTTTTCTGTGATTTGTTTAGGTCTTCTAATTATAATTTGATCTTTCCCCATTTTAGGAAGATTCATACAAATACTAATAGAAAAACAAAATATCAAACTAAAACTTCGTTAATTTGAACCACCCCCACCCCACCCCCCCCCAAAACAAAAAAGAGAAATATAAAATCTTTGTTAAGTATGCAGTTACATATATGCAACTATTAATAATAAGCTTTAAGAATGAACACTTGACAAGGCGTTTGGGAATGCTGTTAGAAAATGCTGTTAGAAGTA
>CAMOHE010052581.1:0-25015 GCA_946598075.1 Artocarpus hirsutus | reverse complement strand
CACCCCCCCCCAAAACAAAAAAAAAACAAAAAAAAACAAAAAAAAAAAAGAGAAATATAAAATCTTTGTTAAGTATGCAGTTACATATATGCAACTATTAATAATAAGCTTTAAGAATGAACACTTGACAAGGCGTTTGGGAATGCTGTTAGAAAATGCTGTTAGAAGTATAAAATATAGTTTTAACTAACTTTTAGTTCAAAATTTGTAAAAAAAGTACTATAATAAAATTTGGTTGGAATTACATCCGTTCCAAAAAAGCCTATAAAACTAATAGTACTTTTTTGTATTTTTCTTTTGGCTATTTATCAAATGTGAATAGGTGTAATTTCACAATGTGTTTTTATGTTTCTGGTTTTGATATTTAACAATGAAGGTGTATAGCTTTCATATCTTTCGATCTAGATATGTTTAGTCCACTAGAGTTGCTTCTTTGCAGTGTGGCCTTATTGCTATACGTCTCTTGTCTTCAATCGATCATTTTTTTTATTGATTGTAGTAGTTTACTTGAAGAGTTATTTGTGTGCTCAATATATTATTAGTATGCCTAATTGGTTTTTTCAATTTTGAATTTTTCTTTCAATTATAGTACCGGTTAATATTAAAGGACGAGTTTCTAACATTTTAGGTTGTTTATGTTATCCTTTCTCGCGATTTACGCAGAAAAAAAAAGAAAAAAAAAACTAATACCTTACCTAAGTTCGATTTTTTCGAACGATGTTATATTTTAGGTATAAAGAATTATATGCTAGCTCAAAAAATAATTAAAAACTGAAATAAATTCAAATGAGGAACAAAGAAAAGAGTAGCTAAAGTTTGCTTAGTGTTGAATGAAGTTATAGGCGAGAAAAAGATTGAGTTGTTAATTATGTGACAATAGATACCGGATGTGGCTCCATGGGAATCACAGAGCATTTTGCTTTATTTCTTGGGTAGTTAGGCCAATAAGATTCTCCTAAAATGCTTAACTTAATCACCAATCCATTAAAAAGGAAAAAGAAAAAGTGGAAGAAGCCAAAAAGAGAAAAAAGCCAACATTACACACCCCCATGGCCTTTTTCTTTCCTTACCCTAATTGAACAAAAAAGAAAGACATTCCACAAACAAAATGTCACGAGAACGCCTTGAGAAAGATATGCTTGGAAACAAGTAGTAAAATGCCAATATCATATTGGTGAAATAATTGAGGAAATTTACTTATTTCTGTACTACAAAAGTGGCATTAAAGACATTGTCATACAAGGACTACTTATCATGTCAGCCCTAATTTGGTAAATGCACAGGTCAAAATAACATCTAACTATCCTTTTATTAGTAAGTAAATAAAAATTGACTCAAAAGTTATTTCAGAAATTATTTAGACTATTTGTGAACATAGGTTCGAACTAGTTTTAATAGCAATTCAAATTTTATAAAAAAAAACACCAAAATAAAATTAATTTAATTCAATTGTTTTGTTTGAACTATATTCTAAACAAGTTAATATTATAAATGAAAATTAGTTATATATGTCTTCTTCTTTTTTTTTTTTTTTTTGCCTCTCTATATAAAGAACTAAAACTTATGGCCGCATCTCTTCTCGATTTGGTTGTTTTCTCTTTAACACTCTCTCCAAGATTTTTGTTGCTTTTTTTTTTTTTTTTTGCTCTTTCTAAACTAATATGCCGTTTTGCCACAATATTATTGTTGTCATCATGTCCATATAATAAAGAACAAACAATAATGATAATAAATTCACACTAATTTTGACCACGTATCTTACTACCACAAATCAAAATAGATTCTACTTTTGCAAAATATATTTGCTTTCACTTCAAGCTTATGCTGTCCACATTGATTAGGATTCAAACTGAACATCATCAAAATTATTTCAGAAACATCTTAAAGGTTTTGTGGAACTATTCACTGTGCAAAACCGCCCCACCAATATAGCTCTGCCATATATACAAACCCCACAAGAAGTGACTCAATTCATGATTCTACGCTATAAAGGGAACAAAAATTTTCTTTACTAGTGGATGACACTAATCCCCACCAAAGTTTTACTTATACAGCACAACAAGACGACCTTAGTAAAGCCTTCAAAAACCCAAATTAGTGGAGAAAAAGAGGTTTTTAGATACACATGAAGTTGCTTATATATATAACACATGATATTAATTACCGATAAAGGGTGGCCAAAAAAAAAAACAAAAAGAAAAATAAAGGTTCTTTAGTGCGCTAGCCAACCCACCTTATGGCGGGACTGAAGTCAGCCTGTTAAAAGTTTACAAGTAAATCTTACCAAAATAATAATAATAATGATAACATAACAACTAAAAGAAGCAAAAGGAAGTGGCAAAGCATATAGATTACCAAAACCCCGGCTTCCAACCAAGCTTTGTCAAACCTAGATCGGTAGACCCTATAGGCCTCTAATACTCTTATTTTGGATTGGGCCATTAGTTAGTGTGTTAGTAGTGAGTTCAGATTTATTGGTCCTTGGACTTTCTTTTTTTCCCCCTCTTAGGCCTCCAACTTGGCCCGGCCAGAGAACAAATGGCTAACTTGTTCTTGAGGTTCTTTATTTGTGTGCACAAGTATTTATAGGTAAATTAATCTTTCGTTTGCAAAGAGACACGTTCCAAGTAGGAAAATCCATTTTGGATAAACCTATCTACTAGCCATTCTAAAATTAATATATTATCAATTAGTTATAGTTGTTAGCTCTCAAAGTATTGTTCAAACATAGTAGAGTATTTATGGTAGGTATTCAAAAAATAAACTATCAATTGGTATGTATCTTCTAGCAGTTACATTTAAAGGAAAATTGATTTTGATCTGATTTAGTAATTAGAAACAGAGCCCTATCATAGAAAGACCCCTCAAATTTAGATTTTTTGCCCCTTGATAAAAACAAGAACACAATACCACCGGTAATGGTGGCATAGCAACAAAAGAATGACCTACCAGGACTCTCGCTCTATCACTCATGGTTCGAATCCCCTCATCAGTAGTGAGGTTGCAATGATGCCTCTTAGTAGGTTTGCCAAATATGACTTGGGTCTGTTGTGACTTAGGTTTCCCTGTGGTCTTAGTAGATTCCTCTTAAGGTGTTGGCCTAGAAGCATGAGGACATTACCGATCCTTTTTTTTCAACAAAAAAACAAGAATAAGCTATAGATATTTCCTAGGGTGATTTGCAAAAGTGTCTAATTATAGGATCTTAAATCTAAAATTATCCACAAACTATTTTAATTACAAAACTGTCTACTATTTTACATATAAAGACTATTATAAACTTAAATTGTAATTAAAAATATTTAGCCTTTATATAAGAGACTATTATATATGATTATATTTTCTTTTTCATCATAATGAAATTAGATCATAATTTGTTTCATTATCATAATGAAATAAGTTTATAATTATGTTCATTATGATAATATTATAAGATTATAAATACATTCATTCGTTTTCTTAAAGATTTGTAACTTTATAATTATGATTGTCTTTATTATTAATATTGAACACCAAGATAAATATATATATATATATATGGTCAATGATTAGAGCATAATTACTGCATCTTTATCATAATAGACTACAACCAAATTGTATTTACTCTCATATAGATTCGTAACTTTATAATTATATATGACAACCTTCATTATTACTAAAGTAGATAGTAATATATATATATATATATATATAAAAGATTGTAATTTCTTTCATTTTCAAAATGAAATAAGTTTATAATTGTGTTCATTATGACAATAAAATAAGATAATAAATTCATTCATTCATTATTATAAAGATTTGTAACCTTATTTTTCATTATTAATGTTAAACATTGAAATATATATACACATGCAGATGTATAATGATCAATAATTAGATCGTAATGATCGCATCTTTATTATAATAAACTAGAACTCTAACTATATTCATTATCATATAGATTTGTAACTTTAAATTATGATTATCTTCATTATTAATGTCGGATAACATATATATACATATATATATATATAGACACACACGTATGATCAACAAACAAGAGCATAATAGTTGTATCTTTATATTAATAAGATAAGATTATAAACTCATTCATTATCATAATTAAATAAGATTATCAATTCACTCATTCTATATCATAACGAAATATAATTGTAAATTCTTTAGTAATTATAAAGGACTATAAAAAAAATAAAATATAAATACATACATATATAAAGATTACAATTTTATGATCAATGAACAGGAGCATGTTGATTGTAGATTTATGATAATGAAAAAAATTATAATTATATTAATTATCATAAAAATTTGTGTTTATAACGACAATGACAACCTTCATTATTACTAAAGTAGGAAAGCAAAATATATACATCCATATAAGATTATAATTTCTTTTATTATCATAATAAAATAAGTTCATTATGATAATGAAATAAGATTATAAATTCATCATGAAATAAGTTTATAATTGTGTTCATTGTGATAATGAAATAAGATTATAAATCCATTCATTCATTATCGTAAAAATTTGTAACTTTATAATTATGATTGTGTTGAACACAAATATATATATATATATATATATATATATAATCAATGATAACAGCATAATAATTGCATCTTTATAATAATGAACTATAACTGTAATTATATTCCTCATCATAAAGATTTGTAACTTTAAATTATGATTATCTTCATTATTAATGCTACACAACACACACACACACACACACACACACACACATATATATATGTATGTATAGGCACACATGCATGATCAGCAAACAAGAGCATAGTGGTTGCATCTTTATATCAATGAAATAGCATATAAATTCATTCATTATCATAATAGAATATCATATTATGAATTCTTTAATAATTATAAATGACTATAAAAAATAAAATATAAATGCTTACATGTATATATATATATATATAGATGTATATATATAAACTTTATGATCAATGAATAGGAGCATAATGATTGTAGATTTATGATAATAAAAAATTATATTATATTAATTATCATAAAAAATTGTGTTTATGATAATGAAGTAGGATTATATTTTTATTCATTATAATAAATATTTGTAACTTTATATTTATAAAATATTAAAATAAAAATCATTATATAAGAAATATATTCAAAATATGCCCAAAAAAAAAAAAAAAAGCATAACAGGCATCATAAGTCAATAAATTTTTAAAAACAGACACATTTGTAATATTGTGAAAAATCATTTTTAGACTCAAGGTTCTTAAAGTGGACACTTTGTGTAATTACTTCTATTTCTTTCCCTCTAAGTAAGTGAAGTTTTAAGTTTGGAATAAAAGTCAAAGCCCAACATGTAAGATGTTGTTTTACATAAGTATCTAAGTATATGACATTAAATTTAGAACTGTCTGCAAACTAATTTAATTGCAAAACCAGCTATAATGTTACATGTAAAAACCACTATAACCTTGAATTGTAACATGAAATAATTAACCTCTATAATTTTCTTATTGAAAGTAATAAATAAAATAAATTCGGATGTTCCTTAAGGAATTTGTAATAATATTGATTAAAGTAAACAGGGGAGAAAACGTTTTTCTATGAAGGTTAATAAGCAATTAATATTCAAAAACAAAAAAAAAAAAAAGATTTTAAAAAAAAGGAAATGATTGTACAGATAAGATTAAAAAGGGGAACACAAAAAAGGCAATAAGCAATTAATTGGAAAATTGTTCATCATTTAAAAAAAAATATTTAAGCAATAATTATAATAAATGAAAAATGTTTAAGAACCCACCAACACTTTTTTAATATTGAAATAAACCTATATTTGTAATAAATAATAAAAAATGTTTAAGAACATATCATTATTGAAATAAAAGTATAATAAATAATGAAAATGTTTAAAACTAGCCAATAATTTTCATTATTGAAATGAAACTATAATTACAAGAACTAATGAAAAATGTTTAAGAACCTGCCAATACTTTTTATTATTGAAATGAAAATATAATTAATGTAATTAAATTAATAATCAATTATATGAACGCATGCAAATTCACAATTGTACTAAAAATAAAAACAATCATGGAATACTTGATAAAGATGAAATCTCATTACTAAAATGAATACAAAAATATGAAAAATTAAAACTATGCCATGTAACAATAGGAAAAACTGAGTTTAATTTTTTTTAAGTCGTTGACCTATTTCCATGCATGTTATAATGCAATAATGAATGATTTGTTGACCTATTTCTTAGACATTTTATGAGGAGCATGACTCTCGAAATAATAACTCGGGCCATAAAGAAGTCCTTTATCAGCAACACCCTAAATAACATAAACATACATATTTAGGATTCAACAAGAAAAAACGAAAATGAAATTCTGAATTCCTAGAGATAATATTAACCCAAAATAAAATCTTTGATTATATGGAGAGGCATACTATATGAAGCCCATATCCATCGTCATATGGAGCAGGAAAAGTCATATTATTTTCTATATTATATTCCTTTATATTTTGATAAATCCATAATAATTTGGTTCATTAGTTTGAAACAGAAATTTAAATTTTTATAAAAAAAAACACTTTAACAAAAAGGTTTGGAATGAAATTAAATACAAAATTTAGCATAAAATAAAAAAAAAATTAGACCATTTGAGACAATTATGTTATAATAAAAGGCTTGCAAATGAGATTTTATTCCAGAACAAAGACAGCCAAAAAGTCTACAACGCGAGCCCCAAACAAGAGGCAGAAAGCCAAAGCGACAACCTAAAAAACACAGCAAACCACAACAAAAACTAAAGACAAAATCGAGCAAAAAAGAAAACAGGACTAAATAATGTTGAATGACTCCTTTTCATCAGACCAGACTGAGTCAGCGACGATGTCAATTCGTAAGGCCCCAAAGTAGTTGTTTGTCCTGGGCCACTTTGCTAGATTATGCACCACAAAGTTGAAATCACGAGCAACCCAGTTGAAAGCAAAATCTTAAAAGTACTCCTTCAAAACAGAGCAGTCCTTGTGAATGTTTCTTCCAAATCACTGGAGAGGCTCTGAAATATAGGCCTTGACTTTTAGATTTCTAGCTACCACCATTCCATAATGGATTACGATGGCTTCGACAACCAAAGGCTTGGTAGTGTTTGCTATTTGAGAAGCACTGATAATTACAACATCATCAGAATTCTTGAGGAAACAGGCAATCACAACGTCGTTTGAGCCCACGGAGGCATCTGAGTTGACTTCTAACCAACCAGGGGAGGAAATAATCGCTTTGAGGGAGCATACAGAATCGGTTCTGGTCAAGCAAGCATTGGTTGGTATAGCCTAGTCTGCGAGAAAATGCTTCAAAAACTTAGATAGGCTCAAAAGGCTTGCCAATGTGCACAACATCATTTTTGGCCTTCCATACTAACTCAGTGCTTGACGCGAAAAAAGGAGGCCATCTGAGGCGGTATGGTTGTGGCTCCTAAAGAGAATGAAACAAAAAAATTCCGAAATCGTATAGCACCCTAGCAATTCCGTCCTCGAGCACCAATCCAACATGAACCAAATAAATCTCGTAAACCTGCAAAACAAAATAAGTGAGTACAAAATTCTTCCTCTTCACCACAGAGAGGGAACTTTGACTCCCCCACTTCACTAACCCTGCTTCTGAACACACTCGAAAGAAGGATGATATTCTACACCCCTGCCCACCAAAGGATCTTATGCCAATTATTTATTTTAGAGTTCCACAGTTTCCTCCACATTTGCCCTTCCATAAAGCAAGTCTGAAACCTGTGAGAAGAGATCAAAGTATAGGCCGATTTCATCGTGAAGCTCCCTGTAGATGAAGGGGCCCAAATCCATGAATCTTCAGCACTCGACATCGACTGCTGGATTTTCAAAATCCTCTTTACATCTTCTGGCATTAAACAATCCTCCACCCTTCTACTAATCCACCGTCCTGTATCGTCAATGAAGTTAGCAACACTGTAAAAGCATAGGCCCATTAGTAGATAGGTTGCAGTCTAAAATTAGAACATTTTGACACGCAAAGGTCTGTCTATATGTTTATAGGCTTCCCATTACCGAGCAATCGACAATCACCTCTAATGACGATGTCCTTAACCTTCTGCAAATCCTTCCAAAAACGGGAGTCCAAATGATTTGCCTCAACGTGTAATAGCGATCTGCTTCTTAAATATTTTTCCTCCGTCACCTGCACCAAGACTCTATCCCCTCTATAAAGCAACTCCCAGCCCACTTGGCCAAAAAGGCTCTTTTTATATCTCAAAACACCCGAAGACCTAAGCCTCCCTCCACCTTTAGTTTACATATGGATTTCCAAGGCGTCAAGCACATTTTACTCTCGCCTCCCCTAGAGTTTCCCGACTGCAAAGATCTCAACAACCCATCCAAATTAGAGCAAATGAGATCTGGAATGGCAGCAATCATCATATTATAGCTAGGAATCGCTTGACCTACACTCTTAACAAGAACCACTCTACCAACATTCAATAGGAGTTTTTGCTTCCATTCGGCCACTCTCTATTGCATCCGATCAACAAGGTGAGCCTAGTTCTTCATTTTCTTCTTTCCCCAGAATAATGGCAGACCCAAAAGCACCGTATTTCCCGAGCTCGCTTGAAACCGAGGATACCATTGATCTCAAGAGTATGACAACCTGATGAGGCTGAGAAAATTCATATTTTTAAGGATAAATGTCATTATTTTGTATTTCTATTTGTCATTAAAACCCTTAATTGTAACATTTTCATGTTAAATGGTATTTTTATGTGATAACATGAAAATATATTTAATTATATGTTGTAAGCAATGTTTTTATGTCCAGGTATATTTTTAATAATTTTTAAAAGTATTTTTATGTGTTAAATAATTAATTTGTATATAATAAATTAAAACCGTAAAATTAATATATGTGTGTTGGATGTTTTAATTTTATTTTGTGTCTAATAAGTATTTATAAATATTTACTTGATTAATTTCTATGGACATAATTGTTAGAAAATTTAGAATCTGGGGCAAAAATAGAGAAAAATAATACAAAGAAACTTAAAAGTTTAGGGTGAAAACATAATAGAATCTTGTATCATCGCCTGCATAAAACTTACATCATCAATGGTGTTTGCTCACATGCTTAAGAATCAACCTAAGCCCCACGTACTAACTTCTCCATGTTGTCCTAAAGATGTTTTTCATTTTTTCACCAAGTCAAAGTTTCATCTAATTAAAGCTTGCCACGTGGCATTGAGATTATAATGTTGAAGCTTTATTTTGCCTTGCTCAGTGCCATGAATGATGAAAGACAAAGTGTACCTGCTCTGAAGAAAAATGCTGTATTGTTCTTGCTTTTCTCAACTAACTTTTATTATTTTAATATTTTGTTTGTCTTGTAATTATGTCTTGTTTTACTCCCAACAGCCAGAGTCAATGATTTATATGCGAATTACATGCATCTTTCGGCTATAAATAAGAGGCATTCGCCTCAATTGTAAGCGTCTGAGAGCTAGTGTAAATGCTGAGTTCTTAAACTCTACTTTATGCTAAATCTTGTGTCTACTCTTTTATTTAGTTTATGCGTAATATTCTCAATAAATAATATTTAAGTTATGTTTTTAGTTTATTTTTGTTGATTTACTTCAAAATATGTTTTTAAATTCTTTTTTTTAGATGAGGGAAGAAGGGAAATTTTGTAGCTTAAATATTTTAGTTTTCTAAGTTGTTATAATGCTAAAATCATTTAAAAAAACTTGGTAATTTTAGAGTTATTTTAAGTTATTTTCTTGTAAAATAGGAGAGTTTGATTTATCATAGACATAGACTGACACGGGTAATGTTTAAAAAAACTTTGATTTGTCATCAATAGAAAATGACATAGTAAATGCTTAAAATCCATTTTCAAGTCAAATTTTTTAACTAACTTTAAATTTATATTTATTTGTTAACTTGAGTTTTTGCTATATTATAGACATGAACTGGCATGTTTAATATATGGTAATTATTGATTAATCATAGATAGAGAATGATATAGTATATTTTTAAACCTTTTTAGCAAATATTTTTAGAGGAATTAATATATAATTAAGTTAGAAACCAGAATTGGTTCTTTAAGCTCAACATGTTCATAACTATTGTTCTTTAAATTAATTGCATTTCATGTTGTAAAAAATCTAAAATTAATTTTAATTTTCTACTTTAAAATTTGTTAATTTTTGTGTCAATTTGATGATACACAAAAATCATAATACCTGCAAAAGTTGTAAATAATTTATAATTAATCTATAAATAGCTAACTTTAACCCTTAAATTCGATAAAGAATTTAGTCGAATAACATAATTAATATATTAGATCTTGTAATATCTTTTCCTTGTGGGATGGACCTTGGACTCACTAAGACTTCATTACTTGAACAACCTTATATCTAAGGTTATACCAGATTGCACTTTTCAAGACCGAACAAGTTTTTGGTACCGTTGTTAGGAAAAGACAGACATTTGCACAATGTAATTATCTAGTATATTTATTTTTATTCCTACGTTTGCTTTTCTGTCTCTATCACCAGACTGCCTAGATCATTTGGAGCTACGATCGTTCTTTTGTCAATTTTATTTTTCTCTACATATTTTTATTTTCAAGTCACAAACTGGGGTCCTCGAGCCTTGTGTTCCTTTTTGTGATTATTTTATTTAATTTTTTCACTTTTATTTTCTATATCCTAGTTACGAGACCGGGGGATTCTTGAACTCCTTTCTTTCTTGTAACTCTTTTATTTTTTTAAACTTATTTTTTATTTTTCTTGTTGTGAGACTGAGGGCCTTGTGCTACTTTCTTCCTTGTAACTTTGGCTCTAACTTTTTACCTTCTTAACTGTCTAATCTAACTTTTTATCATTTTGTCATATCTGTTGTGTTATTATTTGTTGTTTTGTAGGTTAAAAAAAATAATTTACTGTTCACGTAAAATCTTGCACATATTACTATTTTCATCGAGTTACTGTTTAGAGTTATTGTTCACATATGCATGTCACTATTCATAAAAAAATAAAAAAAATTAAAAGATTAAAAATTAAAAATATTTTGGGAAGTTCGTAGAGAAATCATTGTAAATTTTTCTTAACACTTGTTACTGCTTTATAGTGTTTCATGGTGATATAAGGATTTGTTAGATAAGCGTCCTTACCACAGTTGTTCTTGGGATCACTTGTTAGGAATTTTCCTAAATAGGTTAACTCCTGAAACTAGAAATCGAGTAGAAAGAGGGGATGGATCCACCATTGTTTACTAATTACCTATAGACAAAGCCTATTACATGTTGGAAGAAATGGTTGAGTATACTTATAAGGGAATGAGTAGTTTTGAAACCAACTTTCATTGGGAAAACAATTTAAACTTTTTGAAACTTTGGCCTGACATTCAATCTAAAATTTTGGAGTCAACCTTTGAACCATAAAATTCATTTGATGCTTCAAATAAAGAGAATTGGGAAATCCTAAGAAAATATTTAGAATCTGTGAAGGTAATGTTAGAAAATAAAGAAGAAAATTTAGAATCTACCCATGTTGAGGGGCCTGGTTTAGAAGAGGAGTCCTTAAAGATGATTGAAAAAGAAGTTCTAAGTAAGGAAAGGACAAAAGACCTGGCCATATAAAAAGAACAATCATTACCTTTAGTCTTAGGTTCTCAACCAATGTTGCCACCGGAGTTCACCAAAGATTACACTTACTAAGATCCTATGTGGACCCAAACTTTCTACACCACCTCTAGCCTCGTTCTTATGGACCCACCAAGCTTATGAAATGAGTCCAAATCATACAAATTCAAAAATTTTACATTTTGCCAATCTTGAGGGCATAATCAAACAAGATCCATGTATGGTCCTTTGACAATTTTTATAGGAGAAAGAAGCTCTTTGATGACTCTTGACCATCCCTTTTTTGTGTTGTTTCTATTTAATTTTTAGTGTGCAATTTTCTAGGCATTAGAAAATTTATTTCCAAAATTCATTAAAATGGCTAAGTAACGGAGATTAAGCTCACTTTGATAAGTTGGTATTTTGCACCGATGACTTGTAGAGATGTATTTTAATGAAATGAATAAAAATATTTTTTTTTTGACTTTTAAAATTTTGTAAATTTAAATAAAAATGAAAAATGTTTTAAAAACAAAAATATTTTTTTTTTGTAAATAAAGATTGTTTGTTTATTTTTAGTGTTTAATAGTGTGTGATAATCTGGTAGGCTACTTAGGTAGATTACTAGGATATAGTAACCTCTACATCCTTGTATATGACCTAGTCCAACCTGTTATATTACTTAGCCCATTGTACATTTATCCCAACCCTGTTTTCACATGCGTCTGTACAGCCTTTTCCGTGTCTAAACAATATCTCACCCTTTTGTTTATTAACTAATCACTATACATCAAAGCTTAGAGCTCTCAGATCACTCTCTTCTTTAAATTTCTCTTTCTCTCTCTAAACCTTGAATTCTCTCTGTCTTCTCTCCAGATTTTCAAAATCTTTCTAGAAATTCTCATTTCTTGATCTCTATAATTTTCTCTAATCTGCACTCAAACATTTGAAATCCTTAAAATTCACTCGAAATTCTTTAAATCAGCTTTCAAACTCCTCAAATCTTACCTTTAATCGCTGACAATCACTTTCTCAAATTTCTCTTTTCATTTCTCTTCCTAAATATGATCACGTGAGAAATACTTATTTCTCTCTCTCAAAATGAAATCAGAAGAAAATACAAATCTTGAATCACTCATCTTTTGATGCTCATGCATTATGTGTTAGTGGGAAAATATGCTTAATTATGTGTTTTTAGTAATGTTTTTATATTGAAGTATATTTTTAGAATTTTTAGAATTTTTTTGTATGTTAAATAATTAATTGTGTAAAATAAATTATTGTAAAGTTAATATGTGTGTGTTTTGTGTTTTAATTTTGTTTTGTGTATGATAAGTATTTATAAATATTTACTTGAGTTTAGTAATTTTTATTTTGTACAATAATTAATTTTTGTGGACTTAATTGTCAGGAAATTTGAAATCTGAGGAAAAAATAGAGGAAAATGGTGCAAAGAAACGTGAAGTCTAGGGTGAAAACATAATAGAATCTAATATCATCGCTTGCATAAAAACTAATTTGAGGCTTGCCCGCATGCTTGAGAATCAACCCAAGCCCCATGAACTAATTTTTCCACGTTGTTCAGAAGTTTTTCATTTCTTCCCCAAGTCAAAGTTTCATCTAATTAAAGCATGCCATGTGTATTGAGATAATAATGTTGAAGCTTTCTTTTCGCTTGTCCCGTTGCCGTAAATGATGAAGGACAAAGTGTACCTGTTCTGAAGAAAAATGCTGCATTATTATTGCTTTTCTGAAGAAACTTTTATTATTTTAATATGTTGTTTGCCTTGTAATTCTGTCTTGTTTTGCTTCCAGAAGCCAGAGTCAATGATTTGCATGCAATTTGCATGCATCTCTTAGGTATAAATAAAGAGGCATTTGCCTCAATTGTAAGCGTCCGAGAGTTAATGTAAATGCTGAGTTCTTTGACTCAGCTTTATACTAAATCTTGTGTCCACTCTTTTATTTAGTTTATGTGTAATATTCTCAGTAAACAATATTTAAGTTATGTTTTTAGTTTATTTTTGTTGATTTATTTTCAAAATGTGTTATTAAATTCCTTTTTTAGTTGAGGGAAGAGGAGGAAATTTTGACAAAATCAGCTTAAATATTTTAGTTTTCTAAGCTGTTATAATATTAAAATTATTTTAGAAAACTTGGTAAATTTGGAGTATTTTAAGTTATTTTCTTGCAAAATAGGAGACTTTGATTTATTATAGATTGACATAGGTAATACTTAGAAAAAATTTGATTAGTCGTCGATAAAGAATGATATGGTAAATGCTTATAATCTATTTTCAAGTTAAACTTCTTCACTAACTTTAAATTTATATTTATTTGTTAACTTAAGTTTTTGCTATATTATAGACATAACCTTACACGCCTAATGCTTAGTAATTCTTGATTAATCATAGACAGAGAATGACATTGTATATTCTTAAACCTTTTTAGCAAATATTTTTAGAGGAACTAATATATAATTGAGTTCGAAACTAGAATTGATCCTTGAACCTCAACATTTTCATAATTATTGCTTTCTTTTAATCAACTGCACTTTGTGTTGTGAAAATTCCGAAAGTAATTTTAATTTTCTATTTTAAAGTTTGTTAATTTCCAAATAAATTCGGTAATCCACAAAAATCATAATACCTACAAAACTTGTAAATTATTTGTAAATAATCTGTAAATAGCTAACTTTAATCCTCTAATTCAGTAAATAATTTAATTGAATGACATTCAATATATTGGACTTTGTAATATCTTTTCTCTATTGGATCAACCTCAGACTTATCAAGACTTTATTATATGGACAACTTTATACTTGAAGTTATATTAGATTGTACTTTTCAGAACCAAAGACTACCCATCATATTCCTACTAAGGTACACTAGGGACTTCTCCTCATTAATCTTCTACCCAGACCAATCACCATAGATCTTTAAGCATCGCTTCACCTCCTGAGAAAGCACCGCACTACATAAGATTAAAAAATACGGGGAAATAGGATTGCCTTGCCGAAGCCCTCAGGCAGCCTTCAACTTCCCACATTGTCCTCCTTTTAAAATAGGGGAGAAAACTGGCGTGCGAACACATTTCATAACCTAAGAAATCCATCTCGTGTCAAAACCAAAACAAGTCAACACTCTTTCAAGAAAGCTCCACTCAATTCTATCATACGCCTTTTCTATATCCAACTTCACCTTTCGCTTTTCCTTCCGCATCGTATGAAGAATCGCATGTGTAATGGTAGTGTTGTCAGAGATTTGCCGCCCTTCCAGAAAAGTCGATTGGAGCGGAAAGGTCAACTTGGATAGGAGGGGTTTGAGACACTCGACAAGAATCTTGGATATAACTTTGTACACAAAGTTGCAAAGACTTATCAGTCGATAATCACTTACCGATGAAGGGAGCTTTTTTTTTGGGACTAGCTCAATATTTATGTAGTTTAGACATGGCATAGGTTTGCTATAGTGGAAGAAATCTTGCACCGAAGCCGCCATATCACCCCAATAGTATACCAATAATGATGGTAGAAATGGCTCGAATGTCCAACCGGCCCTGGTGCTTTCCCCCAAATACCACCCATCTAATTTCTTCCTTTGCAGGCATGACCGATTGACCCTATTCTCTTCTGTAGTCACAACTAGCACAATCAAGCCATGGAGATCATCCAAGAAACTCAAACAAGAAGGGGCAAATAACCTTCCAAAATGTCTCAAAAAGCCTCTGCAATGCCCTACCTTTCCCCGGGTCTCATCTAGCACCGAACTAACCTAATTCCTCCTCCTCCACACCACCACAATACCAGAAGATTAGGCTTATGATGCTTGATCTGCACTCCCATTCCACTAATTACTAAGGCTTGGGCCAAACCTCAGCAATTGATAGATAACGACATCATTGGCTTAGCGGAGGGGCCTCGTCGCCTTCCTTTGCCTGTTGCTCAGAGTTGGTAGTAAGTTAAATAAAAACAGAAAGTTGGGTAGCTCTTCCAGTACCTACAACATCGCCCACTTTGAGACTGCCTTGCTCTGCCAAAGTCGACTTCCATCAATGCTGGGCAGTTTGTCATGTCCCTTCCCTTCTGCCGGTTAGACCCACCATGACCTCGACCTCTCCCGGATGAGGTTTTTTGTTTTTTGGATGACGTGGGGGCTACACCAGGAGAAAAGGTTCCCGTAGGGCCTTCCAACTCTAGCACCCCTGTGGGAACCACGAAATCACCACTTGCGTTAGAGAATGGGCCTAACCCACCTTCCCTAATTCCAGTTTTTCGGCCTTCCGTCGATGCTCTCTTGGTAGATCTACCACCGGGTGGAAGATGGGCTTAACTTTCTTTTGTAAAAAAAAAAAAAAAAATACATAATGTGACTATTTTTTAAAGGGTGAATTAAAATCTATCTTCCTTTTATAAAATCACTTATATATCTCTTTTTGTTTTATTACTTGGGAACCCAAAAATATCCTCTAAATAAACTTTACCATGTATTTAGTTTTTTTAACAAATCTTCTTATTTTTCTTATAATTGAGTAGCTGAAAAAAAAACATATAAATAAAAATACATATGCACTTAATTAATTACAATGTAATTTAAGCAACAAAAATTTGCATATAATATAATTTAAAAAAATACAAGAAGTAATAAAAAATAAATATCATTAACTTTATGTAATTTTATTTATATTATCAGTCCATAACGTTAGCACAATCTAAATAGAAAGTAACATTATCACTTGAATTCTTAAAAAAAATAAATGTAATTAAGTATCATTATCATTACATATAATTAAGTGAATGACATAGTAATTATATAACATGTAAGACATACAAAAAAGAATTAATATATACTATATTATTAATTTAATTATATATCGCTCGAGAAATAGAAGTATCATTATCAATTGAAGTCTTTAAAAATGAATGTCATTAAGTATCTTATTACGTATTATTAACTTAATGATATATCAATTATATAACTAAATGTAAAAGAAAGACTTAATAAATACTATATTATTAACTTAATTACATATCGCCAAAAAAACACAAAATAATACGAATGTATAAAACATCCGATGAAAAATAAATAAGCCCCTTTTAATCGTGTTTTCAAACACTAATTTGATATCAGCAACAAACACCTTAATTTTAGGGTTTTTTTTTTTTAAATGAGATGATAATGATCCCACATATTGTGGAATAATGACATCATAATTCGTTTGAAATCTTAAATTATAATCCATTTGAAATTTTAAATACGTATATCATCATTGTTCTAAAAAAATAAATTAAATTAACAACATCATTATTAAGTTCATTAATGTCTTTATACATATGCATTGGGACGTAAAAAGAATATTCATAAATTGAAAAACATATTTTAACTCTGCAAATAAAAAAGGGCCACATGTCTTGTTAAACCTTTTTATTGTATTAAATTAAAATATGACTCCATCTTATAAAAATTTTACAAATGTCTCAAAATAATATCATTAAAATTATTATTATGTAATTATATAGTACAATATGTGATATCATTAATATAATTACTATATCATTAAAGATATTTTTAAGATATTTTGAATATTGTGTTGGATTTTAATTTCATAACAATAATTTGGTCACGTATTATAATTTTTTCCTTTTTTTTATTTAGATTGTCTATTTGGGCCCTAAACCTTTAATCATCCCGAAAATTATAATACGTGACCAAATTATTGTTATGAAATTAAAATCTAATACAATATTCAAAATATCTTAAAAATGTCTTTAATGATATAGTAATTATCTTAATGATGTCACATATTGTACTATATAATTATATAGTAATAATTTTAATGATATTATTTTGAGACATTTATAAAATTTTTACAAACTAGAGTTATATTTTAATTCAATTTATATAATTGGGCCAATTGTCCCATTAAACCTTTAATCCCTGGAAAAAATTACAATAGGTGTATAAATTATTGTTATGAAATTAAAATCTAACACAATATTCAAAATATCTTAAAAATGTCTTTAATGATATAGTAATTATCTTAATGATATTACATATTGTACTATATAATTACATATAAATAATTTTAATGATATTATTATAAGACATTTGTAAAATTTTTACAAATTAGAGTCGTATTTTAATTCAATAAACGTAATTGGACCAATTGTCTCGTTAACCCTTAATCGCTGCTGAGGGGGGCCAAAATAACCTGTTGGGCCTAATATTCATCCGCCAGGTCAGGGCCCATCATTAAGTCCACTACTTCTCCAAAAGTTGCTCAGTTGGGCTTCAAACCTACGGTGTTCCCAGGGTTCCTTGAGAATCGTCCCCTCTCTGCCATTTCCTTCTGAAAAGCCTGCCTTTTATTATAAAAGGCCTTTTGCATTTTTGTCCGAAGAATTTACAGAAAGGACAATGAGAAAAATACGTTATAATTCCTTTCCAACTTGCTTGTCGATCCTAATCCGAAATCAATTAAGGATCGTTGATTTGAGGTTATAAATAATTGAGAAAAGAAAAGCTAGCCATATCATTTTGTGTTTGTAGTTCTTGAATTCTCCTTTTGTATAAACGGTGCACGTACTCACGTGTCTGTAGCCATCTCAGATGGGCTAATTTTTTTTTTAACGTAACACACAGTAACAGAAAAAATAATATATATATATATATTTCCTTCACCAAAAGATTAAAACGGTGATGTATAAAACAGAACTTAATATAGTCAAAACTAAATGTATTAAAAACTAAACATCAAAGGTCTACATCCAAAATTTAAACAAGACGAATAACAAATATCCAATAAAGCAATAAAGGTAAACATAAATACAAAACCGAGTATTAAAATTTTCTGAGCAAGGGCAATTTTCAATGAAGAAAAGTTTTAAGCTCTATTTATTGTCTTTTATTCCACTCTACCCAAGCTCTATTTTTTAAATGCATCAAGTTTGTCAATTTCACCAATCCTTGTCAGTTAGACTCTTTAGTCGTGTTGAAAGTGCAACTGAATGTTTTTCATCTATATCCAAGTAGAAAACTTGTTTGGCCTTACTTGTCACAATGAAAGGGTCGTTTTTGTAACCTAATCTAGTATGGTCAATTGAAGTGATCACATATTCATCTTCCTTCACTTTGCTGCTTTGGTGAAAACTTTAATTTTTATAATTCATAAAAATCTTAGAACTTAAGAAGATTTAGAGCATACTTTGATCTATATCTTTAATTTGCAGAAAACTCTTAGAACAAACAGTCCTAGTTTCTCTCTCTAAACCTACAGTTATTTCTTTTAACGCATTTTTCTGATGGTGAGAAGGAATACAATTGATTGGGTAGAGAGAAGACTAGACTCTTATTTATAGACCCTCAATAGGTGTCTTTCCATCAAAGCACACATTTCTTAATATATATACATCTTTTAATAAGAGTTGTAGCCCCTCATAGCCAATAGGATTTTAGCATTTAAATAATTATTAAACCAAATAAATAAATGATAAATCTAACAAATTTTATAGGCCTTTAATTAACTACGTGGGCCATAATTCTAACATTTGGAATTAATCACACTTAAAAACAGGTATTCTAAACGCATGGTAGTCATGTTTCTATATTTAACGGATTAGTCTGTAGAATTTCATGTTTGCATGTACCGGGTTGCGTAGTTTTAGCTACAATGTTGACTCCACTGCATTAAGTAACCCTTTTGTCATCAAGTGCTCTAATGTTGAATCGACGACTGCCGATAACATAAGCATCATATTTAAGTGGGATATGTGCAGGATCAAGTGAAATTTACATTAAGTTCTTAAAAAAATGGTGTACTATTTGTTCATAAGTCTACATTGATGTATACGAAGCGAACGTAAAATGTCAATTAAAAAAACGTGTATAAAAATCAATAATTTATTTTTCTAAAAAATCAGTAATTTAAAATGTTTATAAAATATTATAATAAGAATACCTTTTTTTTAACCAAGATGCAAATGTTTTATGATGTTCTTCACTTAACCATTTTTTACTTTTAAGGGGCTCTGTAGTTATCAACCAATTTAAATGCTCCTTGCTAAAATCAACATATGACCCAAAAAAAGTGAAACATTATTTAGATACTTGAACTCATTTGATATAGTCTTTAATAAGTTAAAAATGAAAAAAAAAATGTTTCACTCGATATGATATTGAACTCCTATTGTATTTTCCAATACATTTTGATGCAGTTGCCCCCAATCCTTAACATCAATTCGTTCAACACGGCTACTATCTAAACCTTTACTGAGGACCTTGGTTGTAGCAAGGTTTAGGAATTCCGATTGTCTCATCATCAAAAATATACTCGGAACAAAATTCAATTGCTTCTTCTGCTACATAAGCTTCAACAATGGAAGCCTCTGGTCGATTTCGATTTCTAACGTATCCTTTTAATACTTTCATGTATCTTTCAAAAGGATACATCCAATGCAAATAAACAGGACAACATAATAGTATTTCTCTTACATGATGAATAGTAAGATAGACCATGATATCAAAGAATGATAGAAAAAAATACTTCTTAAATAAACACAAAATGATGTCAATTTCTTCTTGCAACTTATCCAACTTAGATACATCCACAACTTTGGCATATATGGCGTTGAAGAAAAATCACATCCTTATAATGGCATGCCTTACAAGTTTACCGAAGACTGACCGAAGCACAACGGGAAGTAATTGCCGCATTAAGGCATGACAATCATGAGACTTAAGCCCGACGAGCTTCAAATCTTTCATTGATACTAAGCTTTTGATATTCAACGAGTACCAATTTGGAACTTTAACATTTACCAAAATTTCGCATATTTTACATTTTTCTTCTTTCTTTAAGCAAAACATGCTGGAGGTAAACGAATTCTTTTTTCAAAAAATTCAGGCACTAATTCTTCTGTCAAGCCAGCATCTTTCAGATCCATACGAGCAACAAGTGAATCTTTAGTTTTCCTTAGAACATTAAACAGTGCCGATAATACTATCACAATCATGCTTTCCAATATTCATCACGTCAAGATCGTGTCGCAACAATCGACGCTTCTAATGCTCCAATGCAAAAAATTGATTTCTTTTTCTAGGGTTTTTTTTATTTGTTTTACCTCCTCATCTTCTTTCTGTTCTCCGTTACTAAAATTGGTCAATCGACTTACTTTTTCATAGATCTCTTCTCCCATCAAAGGTTCCGAAGCCTTTTTAAACTCTTGTTCACCATTAAAAGATTTCCGTTGCCTCCGAAATGGATGCTCATCGTCCAAAAATTGTCTATGCCCTATGAAACATTCTTCCTTACAAGTTTTCTATCATTTTGATCATGTCTTGTCACTGCACATTAGACATGCGCAACATCCTTTAACAATACACCCAGACTTAAGTAGGAAAATCATGAAGTGTCCATAAAAGTACCCCTCTTAATGTGAAGTCTTCTTTCTTGTATGCATCAAAACAATCTACTCCACTCCACAAAATCTTTAGGTCATCAATCAACGATTCCAAAAACACGTCTTATGTCATTCCCCGGTTGTTTAGGCCCCGATATTATTATCGACAACGTAATTGATTTTCTTGTCATGCACAACCCTGGTCCAACGTCTATATTTACTAGAAAGACTATTGTAGCGATTGATACTATCCATACAAAGACCTAGTTGGAGGTTCCTTGGGTCTTTTTCGATTTCAAACCATATCTCATCCACTTTCTTCCATGCTATTAATGAATCCGCAGGATGCTGAAGTTTACCATCTTCAATTCTTTCTTCATGATGCCATCTCAAACTTTTCACATGGTTAGGATTTCAAAATAAACTTCTAAATCTTGGAATCATAAATCCTTTACTGGGGTACCTTTCTTATGTTCGTCATAAGAATTCTTGATCGACTTCCATATAGAACACTTGCATTTAGGACACTTGGTTTCATCTGCAAATTCTTTGCTACATAAAATGCAATCCTTTGGACATGCATGTATTTTTTTCATAACTCAATCCTAATGCAGTCAAAGACTTCTTTGCCTCATATGTAGATGAAGGCATCACATTTTCTTCAGGTAACAAATCCTTAATTATAGAAAGAAATTTGAGAATCCCTTGTCACTCAAGCCGTATTGAGGTTTTAAATTATAAAACTCTACCAAGCAGATAATTTTTTATGTTTAGAACCTGGATAGACAGGCACATCAGAATCTTCTAATAACCTCTTTATGGTTTTTGAAAAATGTTTCTAACAAAAATAACAGAAACGTGATTATAGTACGGAACGTATATAATAAAAATTTTCATGACGTCTGTAAAACATGCTATATGTTATATTAATTTAATGCTTAAATAAATATATAAAACTTTGCTTACCCTGATAAAGAGAGATGACCAATAAACTCGTGATGCAAAGACGTTCTCTATTAATTAAACCACCGACTTCGCCGCCTAGGCCTCAACACAAGAATGGATGAACAGCAGGAATTAAGGTTTCTATGTGATCACTCTTCTCACTTTGGTCATCCATTAATCTCAACGCATGAGCAAAACGGGTCTTGAGATAAAGAGCACTTCTTCTTCTCTCTTTGTCTTTTTACACGCCTATGCGGGGTTTCGTAGACAGAGTTTTCTCAATCTAGCCAAGACTCCACTTTGTGTATTTCATGAATAGAGGAGGACTCTATTTATAGAGAATATGAGACCCATCTAATTCTGAAAGCTTTATTTTTTAATTTAAATATCAAATATTTAATTAAAATAAATAACACAACTTCCCTTTTCTTTATACTATGTGTGGCACCAACTTGAAGAGAAAGGAGAGAAAAAATCTACTTGTTACTAAATCTCATTTATTTCCAAAATTAACTTTCTATATTTGAATCAAATCACATTTATTCAAAATAGAAATTCTAAATATGCAAACTTGGAAAACAAACTTTGAAGTGCACAAGGGACTTTCCCTTTATGTTATTAGTGCCATACAAAATGAGACCCTCCCATTATGTGTCTTCCAAAATTAATTATTTATTATTGAATAATCTCATTATGTAATATTATAAATTATTTATTAAATAATCTTATTATTTAATAAATATAAATTAATTCATAATTAATTTAGTTTTTGAGTGATATTTAGAATTCCATAATTCTAAATTAATTCAACCAATAACTCTACTTGTCTAAACAGTGTTTACAAGGATAGTGGTGGGAGTAATAGACTCATAATTTCAAGCTTCAATAAAACCAATATATTAATTAAATTCTTTAACTAATATATTACTCTTTTATAATTCCAATGTAAGTCTATTAAATACTTAGAATTACACTCTTGACATTAGAGATATATAATTACTAAATTTTTAGAGTGATTCATTTAATTAGCCATTGCATATAAGTCGATCCTCCATAAATAATTTATAATTAAAGATAGGTAAAGTCTATTAATCACTACAACTATTTCTTTATCCTTGAGTACTATTGATTCTCTAATAAATAATAAATTTATGAACTTACACTACAAGAAAACCTATATTTAACGACATATTATTTACGGCATGTAATTTTTGAATGTCGTTGAAAAGTATATACAACAACATCTCCAATAAAGATATCATTAACGACATTTGAAACAATAATTAACGACATCTATATAGATGTCGTATTAAAGGTCTCCTTTTAACGATAATAATTTGGTGTCGTTAAATCATTTAAAAACAAATAGGAGATGTTGTCAAAGCCTTGGAGATTCTACGACGCCCCTTATAGACGACATTGGTCAAGATGTTATCCATAAGGGATGTTGTGGAATCTCCAAGGCTTTGACAACATCTCCTACTTGTCGTTAAATGATTTAACGACACTAAACTATTGTCGTTAAAAGGAGATCTTTAATACAACATCTATATAAATGTCATTAATTATTGTTTCAAATGTTATTAACGACATTTTTATTATAGATGTCGTTGTATGTACTTTTTAACGACATTTAAAAACTACATGTTGTAAATAATATGTCGTTAAATGTAGTTTTTCTTGTAGTGTTAATCATGAATTGAGCACTTATACTATTTGAGCCTTAAATCAATACCCAAGAGAATTATTTATTTGCTCCTCGTTAGACCATCAATGAGTTCCATCTTGTAATATTAATATTCTCAGCTACTTACTTCATTATGCCTTCAAAATACAAGAGATAGAATTAGATTATCGAATCCATACCATGTAAATCAAAATACATAAATTTATGAATAGGAGTCTGGTAATAACTTAGGATTAAGACCATATTATATATGACCATCGATCGATGTGATTATAACTTGCTATATTTAACCAAAATTATTAGTTGTTTATATCACATCATGTCCTGTTTTTATATAATCTCATTATGTATAGCACACTCATTTAATTACTCACTATATTATTGGCTTAGAAAAAACCGTTCTATTCTTAATAAAAATGATCTACACTAGTAACGCTTAATTAAAAATTTCATGCTTTAATTGAATAATTAATTATATAGATATTTAACATATTTAAATATTATCATCTTGTATACAATACTTATATACAATATTTAAGGTCATATGGATAATTATTGAATTTTAATAATATTTATAAAATATCCATGATATATACATGCAAATATAATGAAAAATTCACTATATTTTTTGATAAATATGTCCTTTATAAAACATCATATGCCTGTCCTAACACCGCTCAAATTCTTTAGATTGATCATCACGATCTGCAGCCAAACCCTCCGCAGCCATAACCATGTCTCTTGGGTGATCTTCAAAATCATCAAATACCTTTTCCTCCCTTCTAGCCCCTTTATTAGGCAAGTTATCGTCATCCTTTTCGCCATGATATGCCCCTTTTTTATAATTTATTTCTATTCCATTAAAGATTAAACGGTATTTTATTTCACAACGACTCAGATATTTCAAATTTCCGCATCTTATGCAAGGACATTGCACGCATATGATTAGGATCTTTGAGATTTTTTGCAGCAAAAATAAAAAAATCTTTCTACTCCTTGTTGATATTCTTCGGACATTATCTTGCTTGGCATCCAATCTTTATCCATGCTTAGTAGTAAAACTAATGGATTTTTAAGTTTTTTAAGACAAAAAAATTAAATACATTGTTATAGTAGCTTACATGTATAACAAGACAATTCAAAATTACATTTAATTCTAAGGAAGAAAAGGACAAAATTATTAAAACCCTCCAAGCATGAGTAAAAATTCAGTGTCACAAATTTAGTCAGAAACCAAAATCAAATAAAAAGGAAAACATACACAAAACATATAGTATTCAGTATAGATCAATGGCTAAAAAAACTAACAAAATCTTAACAAATTTTCACTTAAAATTAATAACC
>CAMOHE010052580.1:49354-67893 GCA_946598075.1 Artocarpus hirsutus | reverse complement strand
CAAGGCTTGTACCATTGGGTTTTTCCTTTAATTTTTCAGACACTATATTTAGTTTATTTCATAGATCTAAACTTATTGGAAATGGTACATTGTCAAATGGTCTTTTCAAAATTAATTTACAAAATGAAACTTCTTATACTTCTATGCATGTTCATGATAATGCTGGCGTTAAGAGATGTGTTGAATGAAGAATCCTCTATGTTGTGGCACCGTAGATTAGGTCATATCTCTATTGAGAGAATAAAGAGATTAGTGAATGATGGGGTACTCAGTACTCTAGATTTTACTGACTTTGACACATGTGTGGACTGCATAAAGGGAAAGCAGACCAATATGTCAAAGAAAGGTGCCAAGAGGAGTTCAGACATATTAGAGATCATACATACGGATATTTGTAGTCCATACATAGACGCGCATGGTCATAAGTATTTCATTACTTTTATTGATGATTACTCACGATATATGTATCTCTATTTGCTTCATAACAAAAATGAAGCTATAGATGCCTTTAAGGTGTTTAAGGCTGAAGTAAAGAAACAATGTGGTAAACAAATAAAGATAGTGAGATCTGATAGAGGTGGTGAATACTATGGTAGATACACCAAAGATGGACAAGCGCCTGGTCCATTTGCGAAGTTTCTTCAAGAACATGGGATAGTTGCCCAGTACAC
Source organism: Artocarpus hirsutus (assembly GCA_946598075.1). Classification (NCBI taxonomy): domain Eukaryota; kingdom Viridiplantae; phylum Streptophyta; class Magnoliopsida; order Rosales; family Moraceae; genus Artocarpus; species Artocarpus hirsutus. Next base: position 67,222 of record CAMOHE010052580.1, on the reverse strand, counting down.
TATGCCTGCTTCACCAGACCAGAATGGTGTGACAGAAAGAAGAAACCGAACATTGTTGGATATGGTGCGGAGTATGCTTAGCAGCTCCAAGCTTCCTAAGTCTTTGTGGACTAAAGCTCTCAAGACGGCTGTGTATATATTAAACTGAGTTCCAACCAAGGCTGTCTCAAAGACACCATTCAAGTTATGGAAAGGTTGAAAACCGAGTTTGCGACATATACGTGTTTGGGGATGCCTGTCTGAAGTGAGAATTTATAATCCACAAAAAAAGAAGCTAGACCCAAGGACCATAAGTGGGTATTTCGTTAGTTATGTTGAACGGTCTAAGGGATACAGATTTTATTGTTCATCACATACTACTAGGTTTGTGGAATCAAAGAATGCAAAATTTCTTGAGAATGACTTAATTAGTGGGAGCGATCGATCCTGGAACACTGTTCCAGAGAAAGATTATACAGATGCTCAGCCTTCCACTTCAAGTGATAGAGTGATTGTTATACACAACATGCCTATAGTTCAACAGCCAGTCGTTCAAGTTCTATAGATTGCTGATCAAGAAGCAGTAGATCCAGCTGAACAACAGATACAAGAAACCAACACCATCAATTGAGTTTTTGAGAGGGCTTGGAAGCATCAAGGAAGGCAGCCACAATTACAGCAGATACTGTTGAATTATACAGTGAAGGCAATGGCTGGAGATACAAAATTTTGCACGCTTCCGTTTATGTTTTGATATGTATCTAGTTTTGGCATGTCAAAATCATTATTTTATAGCTTACAGCCCCTCCCATTTCTTTCGATGCGTGTAATTGTTTTGTCGTTGGGCTTCCAATTTACCACAAGTTGAGTAGTTCCAAAGAAGCCTGCCAACACTTTCTAATATGATTTGCGAACTTTCACATTACCTTTGAAGACCCTTCTACTTCCGCTCACCATATACTCCACATTATAGCATAAAAGATGTCTACATGTTTCCCAAAACCTGTAACAGCAAAGTAGTCACATAAATCAATTATTGGCCAGCCATGAAACTCTTTTAAATAATCCCAAATAACCTTCTTAATCACCCTACAGCACTCCTCATCAGCTTTTCCGAAAACAATGCTGTCATGGGCAAAGAAAAGATGATTTATTCTTGGTGCTCCCCATGCGATTCTCCTGCTCCATTCTTCTAAGAAGGGCCGAGAACCCCTCAGCACATGAAAGAAATAAGTAGGGCGATAAATGACAGCACTGATGAATCCCTCATGACGAAACAACATGCCCGCATGGTTCACCATTAATTAAAAATAAGAATCGCGCTGTAGTAACACGTCCATAATCTGTTTTACCTAGGATTTGGAAAACCCCATCCTCAACATAATTCCTTGCAAAAACCTCCATTCCACCTTGTCATATGCTTTGCTCATATCTAGTTTGAGAGCCATATAATTATTTCTACCTCCTGTCTTTCTGCGAATAGAATGTACTGTCTCAAAGGCAAAAATAATGTTATCTGTTATAAGACGCCCCTGAGCAAAAGCATTTTGTTGCTCCGAAATAATAGAAGGTTTTAAGCCGATTTGCAAAAGCTTTTGTGATAACCTTGTAAACCATATTACATAAACTGATTGGTCTAAAGTCCGACATCTTCCTAGAGGCCTTTATTTTAGGAATCAAAGTCACATGTGTTATTCAACTCTTGCATCGACTTATGGCCATGAAGGACATTAAGAAATACCTGAGTGACATCTCTTCCAACCAACTCCCAGTTTTCTTGGAAGAAACCTGCTTAAAAACCATCTGGGCCTGGTGCTTTCCATGCACTCATAGAGAACAAAGCCCCCTCAATTTCTTCAACGAAAAAAGGCATATCCAGTGCCTCCCTGACCTCGTATGAAACACGGCAGCCCACACTCTAAATTACATCCTCCATAGCTGCTTCAACCGGGTAGTAGAAAAAATCTCCTCAAAATAGTCCGCAATCTCCTCCTTTTGACGACACCCACTCCCCCACTTCATTCTCCAAGCTTTAATCATGTTTTTGTTTTTCCTCTGGGAAGCTTTAGAGTGAAAGAATTTTGTATTCTTGTCCGGCCCTTCATCCAATCTGCCCAAGACCACAGTTTCCAGTAATATTCTTCAAGAGCAAGCAGACAATCAAGTTCTTTCAATAAGTCAGAACACGTGGCTTATACCCCGCACCACCAACCTTCATATTGAGCTCTGTTATCTCGGCTTGCAAGTCTTTAACCTTCCAGGGAACATTACCAAACTATCCAAACCATATTTCTTCAAGGCTACAATGCAACGCTTAGGTGGACATTGGCAAACCACCATCCCCACCTATATTCTCCCAACACAAAGCCCCTAAGAGGATATCTTTATATTTTTCTTTAGATCACCTTAGGGGCTCAAATTTAAACCTGTTCTTACCTCCATTTATTGCTAAGTCGCCAACCAAACCCAGATCCAACATCACATGTATTGCTCGATGGTCTGAACCAAAAAAAAGTCATGGTGGAGGATCCGACACATCTCAAACATTACCTTACAAGAAACATCTACAATACAATGAACTAACCTTTCTTGCACGTTGTCCGGAGGCTCTCGTAGATTGTTCTAAGTATAAACTTTGGTCCTTGGAACCCCAAATTTATTAATCCGCAGTCATCACCACTGAATGCGTATGGGTGTTCGTAACATCAGGAATGTAATAAAACTTAGAACTCCTCTTGTATTAAGAGATTGATACAACACTTTTTTATCTTATTTGATGAATTATATACCAGTTCTTTTTTCAAATTATAGTGACATACTCTTTATGATGCTTTAAAACTTAAAACAAGTGCGTTATAAATGCAATTGATTAAAATAAAATAAATAACATTTTTAAAAACCTTTTTGTCCACGCTGTAGGTGGATTTTACAACTTACTTGAAATTTGCTCTGTATTTATCCAATTTCCTGATTCCTTCGCTCTTCGTCTGAGCTTTCTGCTTAGATAATTTATTACTATTAGCTAACTTGTTTATTACTATCTACTTATAAATGACTAAACTTAGACATTTAAATACTTAATATAATCATGGGTCGGTTTACTAAAAGAAACAAGCGTTATGGGATTTGTTTTCTCTTATCTTGCATTGCCTTTTTGTTTTTAACGGAATATGAAAAAATTCTTGCTAAGAGAGCGTTTTTATATTTCGGAAGTTTCAAATTCCTTTTAAGCTATTTTGTAAAAAATAATGTTTTTGCCCTCGATTATAAAATGTTACTTATTAACAATGGGGTAAGAAAAACAAGGCGTTGATTTTCTTTTTGCAGTAAAAAAATCCATTTTAACAAAACTTTATAATTTTGACTCGAATTATAAAAATTTTGACGATTTTGCCATTATTTTATACCAATGGGCTCAATTTTTTGCAAGGAGTAAATTTTCTAAAGTTTCTAAATCAAGTTCCTTCCTTCAATTAAAAAATGTTTTTTTTTTTTTTGAAATTCCTATGATTAAAACTTGTAAAATTTGTAGCTCATAAACATGCAGAATTTTCGTGAGCCATCTAAGATGGCCAATAGTTTCGATAAGTTCTACAACTTTTGTATTTCAATTTTTCTAAATTCAGACTACACCTGCCTTTTTAGACTAACCCAAAAATTAGAACTTTTTCAATTAAACCCCAATGAAATTTTACAAAATTTTGTTGATAAAAATTATTACCCTCATTGTTTTGAGCAGAACTATATTTCTTTCAGACATTAGCTTGCCTTAAAGTCCAACAAAATCACTATTTTTGATGAAAACTTTAAAACTTTGTTTTTGAGTAAAGTTTTTCAAAATAGGTTTTTAAGCACATAAAAACCCTAGTTTCTACTCATCTAACAACATCATCATGCACATAACAAACCACATAATTATGCTATAATGTCTTTTAAACATACCATGGTCTCTTCTTTAATTATTGCATAGCAAACTTCCACAAAAAGAACATAATTTCTAGCGTAAAGTTTAGGATTTAAGAATTTCTTTTGTGAGCAGCTTGTCCTTAACTATTTCTCTTGACAAAGATCATGGTTAAAACTCCTATCAAATCCCTCAAAAAAAAAAACAAAAAAAACCAAGAAAACCCCGAAAATACATAGAGCGCTTCCATAAAAATTCTAAAAATATTTTGAAGTTTCCACACTGAACATTTTTGTTCATGTTTTATTATCCTATTATATAAGCGACATGAGGAAGTTTTCAGGTCTGAACAACCTTGTAAAGTAGAAAAGATTATTATCTAAACCATAATATAAAAAATAGGGCTTTCTATTTTTCTTTTCTCTTTTAAAAGCAAATTAAAGTTGAAACGACACACGGAGCAAGTGTGATTTAATTTCGCATATATTTTTGCAGACATGATGGCGTACTACGTATAAACGACGTTCAAAGAACAAATTAATTTTAAAAGATTATGTATAATTTAATTGATAATCAAGAACAGATCATAACTAATTATATCATAATTTACATAAAATAGCTAGAGTCTGTAAAGCTAGAGTCCTTTAATTGATGTACCAAAACGGTGTTTAATTGTAAACATACTAGCCCTATAGTTTATCAATCGATTGGCAAACTAAAACGACATAATGGGCAAGTATGATTCTTCTTCAACCACTCCAGAATGCAATCGCCATGAAACATATGAGAGCAGGGCATACCAATCATGTGGGACCCACTCATCACCTCTTCCGTGCAGATGGGACACGTCACTCTTGATTGATCATCACAAATCCACCTCTTCAACGCCTCCACCGCCGATTTAGCAGCCGGTTTCCATCCAAACTCTGTTCGATTGTCGTCGAATACGGCCCCTAAAGCCCGCGACGAATTTCGAAAACTCCGCAAGTCCTCTAAGATTCGTCCAATAGAAACCATCACCTCATAGTTTGGACGTGAAAAGAGAACTCGCCTCTCGATCGTGACTACCATGCGGAGCCTCTTGCGTCCTGTTTCAGCTGCCGAGACGATCATTCGGCGGGAGAACTCCGAAACCCTAGCTACCATGTCGGTGGCGCAGTTCAGCCGCAGCGCAAGTACTCCGCCGTTGCGCTGCCAGTCCTTCCAGAAGAGATTGTTGTCCCAAGGGAAAGGGATTTCGATGCTCGATAGCATCTCCGATATGGCGGATTTCGAGTCCGACGGAGACCAAAAACGGTTAACCGGGTGCTCGAAATCGCGCGTGGTGTCGCGTGTAATGATTCTGTTTCTAGCTGATCTTATTGTTCCACTCGGGTAAAAAGTCTTTAAGACGCGGAAAACAGTGGAGAACATTGGCATGGAAAGTGTTTGATCGTCTGGGACATCGATATTCTCTGCGAAAACGTAAGTGTGATCATAGTCATTGAGTTCGGGGTCGGATCGTATGGTAGACATCATGATTTATGTGTTTGCGAATGTGATCAAAGCAAGAGAGAATGAGAAGTAATGAGTATGCTTAGCTACTATAAATAGGCGCAGACTCCTAATTAATTATTCCCTAAGCAAACTATAAGCCTTATTAGTTTCAAAGTCGGACTTGGATTTGGTTTGTATTATTTTTTGAGATAATTAACCCTTTATTCCTTTATTCAACTGATCAGATAAAGTTAAAGAAACCATATTTATACGTAATAGGAAAGTAATTAAGAAAAAGTGTTACTAATATAAACTTTGTATACTGTAATTGGTAAACCACATGATCTCTCAAGCTAAAAAAAAAAAAAAAAAAAGGAAAAAAAGTAAAGAGAAAAATGGAAACTTATTATCCTTCTATTCCTAGAAATACTGGCTAAGGCAACCTTAGCTAACTTACTTTTAACATCTAAAATTAAAAAAAAGTAAAGTGAGTTAATCGTTTCTATTTATAATTTCTACCAAAAATAAGTGACGATTTGATTTTCAACAAAAATAGTAACAAGTTAATTACCCATTTTTTAATTAATTCTAATCCAAAAAGGTAAACAGAAGAAGCGTTAACTCGTAGTCCTTGTATTGCTAGAAATACTGGCAAAGACAACCCTAACTAACTTATTTTTTACTTTTAAAATTTTAAAAAAAGGTTAGAAAGTCAGTTGTTCGTTTCAATTTATAATTTGGCTAAAATCATCTAAAAATAAGTGACAATTTGATTTTCAACAAAATAAAGTAACAATGTTAATTGTCTATTTTTTAAATTAATTCTAGTCCAAGCATACTTCTAAGTTACTTCTAGTGCATCTTTTATGATGACTAGAAAAGACAAGAGAGAGCCTATTCTCACACACTAAGAACTCTCTTCTATCGGAGTTTCATACTTGTACAACGTGTACGCATAGTAGTCAGAATCGCTTGATCTTCCAAAAGCAACTTACCAAAAGGCAAGCACGTTAATCCCACTTTATTATTTACGAGATCTTGTCTTTTTCCCCTTGTTTCAATAGTTGTCTCCTCGATTAAACATTGCCACATCCACAAAGTAGAGTTTAGCAACAAACCAACATTAGTTTCTTCAAGGAAACCTGAAATCGCTTATGTTAGTTTCAGAAAACTCATCATCACTGTGCAAACTAATTTACCAACTATTTTCTGTCCTTCATTGACATTTAATTTGAGCAAGGATATTGGATAAACTTTATGTATCATGAAATAAATTAATGAAGAAAACCAAAAGGAAAAAAATTAAAATACCAAAAGGTTCTGCCAACTATAGAAAATTCACTCTAGCAACATGAGTTATATATTATAATTATTATTATTAGATCGCCGCTACTTCTAGCAACACGAGCAATTATAAAAAATTATATAAAATTATTCCCTACACTTACAGCCTGTGTCAGAAAAACGACGTGCGTAGTTTTCACAATAATTCCTCAAACGACATCGAGGCGACTTATGAAAATGCTGGTGAAGGTGACTGTGAATGGGAGTTTTGGGGCGTTGCAGGTGGTTATAACGACGGAGGAGACCGTCGAAGACTTGATGAGGACGGTGCTGAAGATTTACGAGGCGGAGAAGCGGAGGCCGCTGCTGCTGGAGACTGATCCACATCGTTTCAAGCTTCACTACTTTTGCTACAGCTTCGAAAGTAAGTTGCTCTAGTTCAGTTCATTCTTGTTTATCAATCAACTTTTTAATATTATATTTATTTTTTAACGTCATAATTTTAAATTTTGGTTCTTATGGATTGTTCTTCTAAATCTGTGTAGGTTTGAATGCAAAGAAGAAGGTGATTAACTTGGGATCAAGGGACTTCTGTATGTGCTTAAAACCTATCAACAACAACAACAACACCTCCGTCGACGATTCTTCATGCTCCAAAGAAGCAAACAAGGAAGCAACAAACTCATCTTCAATGTTCCCGTGGACAAACTTGATGCATATCCTATAATGGCCTAGCTCTTAATTCTCGTTCGTAATGTATTCTTATGTTTTGGCAAGATTTTGTGACTGATCCCTTGGCCCATAATTGCCAAGTGCTTGGACAAAAAGAAAAGTAGGAAAGACGGATAGGCTTGTAAAAAGTTGGACTCCTCTACTTTTTGAAATTTAGGTCATAAATAATATGCTGGGGACGAGAAAATGATGAGAGTGCTACGAGAGTATTAACTTAGTTGGGATTCTCTAGTGCACCCTTGATTTTTGTGTCCTAACAACTTTATTTTGAAAAAGAAAAAAATTATGTAGTACTTATTCTCATGCTATGTATATTGTAGTTCTTAGTTAACAGTTGTTGTTTTTAGTACGTTTTCACTGTTACCGAAAATTTTGTTGATTTATACATTCATAGTGTCTTGAACGTTGCTATAAAGCACCGCTAATGTTAAGCACTATTTACTAATAGAAGGTAGGTCCCACGTGGCACTTAATGCCGATGATACCTCATAGCATTTTTTGTGCATTTTGGGGTCAACGTCTTTCATAACAGTGGTTGATCTCATCAAAAGTTATACCTTCAATTTTTTATCTCATCAAAAGTTATACCTTCAATTTTTGGTCTCATCAAATGTATATTTTTATTTTTAATTTAATAGATAAATTTATACCTTCACTTAGTCAACAGTTGATATTGACTTTTAAAATGACCAAATTATTCTAAAATAATGAGAAAAAAACTTTCAAAAAAATAAAACAAAATAAAAACAAAAAATACAAAACACCTATTTTAGAGGGTATTTTATACACTTTTGAAGTAAAAAAAAAAAAAAAAAAAAAAACCTTAGTATAAAGATTTTTTAAGTTCTTAAAGTCCTCTCATATCTCTATTTGAGGGTATTTTGGGTAATTTTTTAGGTCAAAATTGAAGATTGATCGATAAAAATTATAAATTTATATATTAAATATAATCTAAAAGTACATATTCGATGATATTAAAAACAGAAGATATAACATTTGAATAAACCTAAAATACATACTATAAAAAAAAGTAAATAATCCATTACCCTTATCAAAAATTGGACCGTCGTTTATTGAAGTATATATATCCTCCTAGTGTATTGTCGTTTCTAATAATTTTTGTTGTTTATGGAGAATTTCTCGTTTTCTTACGTTGACGTCATTTAATGGTTGTAATAGTAGTTGGTGTTTGATTCATGCATTTATTGTCGTTTTCTCACCATCTTAGAAGTAACGTTTCGTTGTGAGCGATTCATGACCAAAATTTATTATATTGACAATGTAGCATTCCTTTATTGCTTAAAAGCCTATCTTTCATTAAAATCCTTTCTGTCCGCATATCCTAGAATTAATTTCACTCTCTTAAAATCACAGCAAGAAATTCTTAAAACAATTTCCCAGCCAAGAGCAATGGCAACAAACACCCTTTTTGTTCTTAAAGCCTTGTTTCGCTCTGCACAAAACGATATCTCTTTTCAGTCGTTTTCTTCTCCGTTGACTACCCAAATCTAGTCAAAGAAAGCCATCCATGCATGGAAATATCGGGAGAAACTTTGAAATGTGTCTTGGAAAGAAGGGGCATTTTTGGGGTATGGTGAGTTGTTCTTCTATCAGACTTTAAAAAAAAAAAAGTTTGCTTTTTTAAGTTGACATGATTGTTTTTTCTTGACTTAGTGATTAATGTGCCAAACATTATTAACAAATAAGGAAAGGGAAGCTTTCATTATGGCTGTTTCATTATCGTTGTTTTCCTTTTTCCCAAAAAAGGCAACCAAAAAAAAAAAAAAACTCTTTCGAATAGGAAAAAAAAGAAAAAAAGAATGAGCTTTTCCAGTGGTTTTATAGTCGCTTCACTATTGATCATTTTGCATTTTCCCTTCTTACTCTAGACATTACCACTACCAAAAAAAAAAAAAAGACTTATAGTCACAATAGTTCTAAGCTAAACATTTAGTCACAATATTTGTTGTGACTAATATGTATGTAGTCACAAACTTTAGTTTAATTTTTATTATGATTAAAATTTTTAGTCACGAGGTTCTTAGTTATGCAATATTTCATGACTAAAAACCCTGTAGCTAAAAGTTTTAGTCACAACAAAAATTGAATTAAAGTTTATGACTAAATATACATTAGTCATAACATTTTATTGTGACTAAAAATTTTATTAAAAATTATCATGATTAAAAGTCTAATTTTTTGTAATGTATATGTGACTTGCATGTAGCCATGTACATTGCATTCTTTTAAGAAAACTCAATTTTGTTTCCATATATGCGTGCCTCTTTTGCATCTTAGCTCGTTCATTCATGTAATATCTGATTATTATTCCAGATGTAAGTGATTAAAACATTATCTTATATTCCAATTGGTATTTCTTTCTTGCTGTAAAGTGAGAAAACGTTTGCAAAATTTTAAGAGAGAATCGTACATAAAATACTGTTCATATGAAAGATAAACTGATGAATTTATAATTTGTAATATTTGCACATACTCTGCATTCTTGTTTTACCCAACATAAATATAAGATGATCATAACAATAAATTTATTTTGTGTATTCTCTCCTATTGGTAGTGGAAAGATATATCTAAAAAAATGATGACTTGGTAATTTTGCAAGTATTGTTTGCACTTCAAGCAGCCTTAACACTTGTAGGCAACGCCCCAATGTGTTATGCTTCATTTCGTATATGCAAAACATGAGAAGATCTCAATCCAAGAATAATCAGTGGACTTTCTAAATTTGTCTCTCTACTATAAGAAAAAGTATTGAATAGAAGAATATGTTAATAGCGTTATATAATGGACAACAGAATAACTGGAAATAGAAACAAAAACTTAAGTTTGAATTATGCATATTTTTTTTGTTACATGCATGCTGAGATCTGTGTACCAGACAGTGTCTTTAAAACATATTCGTTCCTCCCCATTGGTGCTTGAAAATATAACGGCGCCCATCTCCTAAGATACACTGACGAACAAGCAGAAAACACGCTCCATTTAATTACTCCAATGAACTAGAAACAAGCCCGAAATCTATCTTATTGAAGCCTAGCACTAGAGAAACGTAAGCAAGAAAATCTCTGTATTTTCCAAAAGAATATTTATCTTTCATTGGTCTTATTTTAGTTGGATGAGTAAGTAGCTCCTTGGTACAGGACTATATCTTTTAAGGAAAAAGGGCACTTTACATTTTACAATACTAGTTGGCCTTACCAGTAATAATTCTGCTTGTGTCTTTTTGTGCCCTCGCAGGTAAAAAAAAGGACAGATCAAGAAGCTTCCTCATCAGAGAGTTTTTACGATCCGCTGTTGAAGGAGAAAACTTTTTCTTTTCGTTTTGCTGCATGTGATATGTTGAAAAGATGTCTTTCATATTATAATGGCTTTTTTGGAGCCTTTTATGGATTTCTTTGGCACTTTTTTGGGCTAAGTTTTTGTGCTCCATTTATTGTAATATTTAAATACTTCTTTTTGTTCCAAGTAATAACTAGGTTTCCAAACAAGAGGTTGAACTGAGTCCCACCAGTTGGATTGAAATGTAAAACTTTTGTTATTTGATAATATTTTTTATTATGCCCACAATGTGAATTGCAATTATTGAGGTTTATGTAATTTTCTTGGCTATGTTTATTGTCTATCATTATATATTGTTGATTATTAACAGGCAAAGAAGCTAAACCTATAAAGGTCTTGAGAAATGTAATTAGAATTAAAATTTTTGAACTAAAAACTATAATATATGAGAGCTTCATACTATAGCTCATTTTTTGTTAATCACTGTAACATGTAAACTATTAAAACCAAAAGTTTTGATTAGAACTAATTTTGTATACACACTTTATATATCTATGAGCATAGGCATGTTAGTAAATGTCCACAAAATAGAACACCAACCTTACGAATATACAGTTCGAGATTGATGACTTTACTTTTGCTTAATTATGGATGACCAAATTTTGTTCAAATGAATACCTGAGCGGGTTTTTTAAACTTTAAAGCATGTTTGTAGTTGATTTTTGGGACGGAAAGTTGCCGAGAAATGTCATTGTCAAAAGAAAAATTATTTTCATTTTCATAGAATTAAAATCGCATTGCTCAAAAAAAGTTGATCCTAGTTTAATAATATACAGTGTGGTCTAATACATAATATACTTTTCATGTTGAAGATCATTGTCTTATGAGTAATGAGATTTTAACCCCGATTGGGGTTAAATAGGAGCGTGAAATGCTGATTTAAGACAAAACCAAAGATCATCATTTTCTTTTAAAAAAAAGAACTTTTTTATGAGCCGTCTGGCTTATACGCTATGTCTATGTTAGAAAGAACATAGTTGTGCAAAGCCAACAGGACACAAACATCATATAACATTTAGAACCTATCATCATGTATATATCATGACTCCATGTTTCCTTATTTTCTTCCGTTCTAGAACAAGTTCATTTTATGGAAAGCTAGTACAATTGGAGAAACATGCATGAGACATAATTTATCAAATCATGACATATATTGAGTAGTACATGCATGATATGCAATATATATATATATATATATATATGAGCTCTTATTCTCTAGAATTAAGAAAACAAGAGAGAGAGTGTGTGTGTGTGTGTGTCTCCCTATATATATCTCTCTTCAAAAGTTATACATATCGCCGACTAATATTTGCGAAGAAGAACGAAAAGGGTGTGGATTGGCGATCTAAATGTGGAAACTTCTTCTGCAACTCGGACAACAAAGCCAAGTTCTCTTGGTGGAGAAGATTAGCAGTCTTTCTCAGCTTCTCGTTCTCTTCAACGATAGTTTTGTTCTCCAAATATAGCTTTAAATTCATTAGTTCCATATCAATGGACCCCACCTTTTCCTGGCCCATGAACCGTCTCCTGCTAAGGCACAACCTCTTGTGTTAGAATACTCTTATAAATCATGACATGCATGTAAAGATATAGTACATGATCGCCAAAGGGGGAAAAAGAAAAGAAAAGAAACTAAAACAAGGTTTTTTTTTTTGAAAATATGTAGCAGTGTTATAGAGATATGTTTTTAGGCTATAAAACTTACTTGGTAAGTCTATGAACCTGAAGCTTGGATCGCTTTGATCTTCGAAAGATACCATATGGAACTCTTTCTGTTGTGCCGATGCACATTCTTGGGTGATTTCTCAGAAGAAAGAGAGTATGATTGAGTGGAGATTGATGAGAGAAGAATGCATCGAGTGAACCTTTTATATAGTGTAAGTGAGTTTTACATATCTATAGTTTGTGTATCCTGTGCTAGGCTAGAGAGAGAGAGAGAGAGAGAGAGAGGTTTATCTTCTTGTAATGATGGCAGGTGAACTCATGATTGCAGAAGGGAAAACTAAGCATCAACCCATGTTAATGTACGAGGGGAAAAGCCTTCAAATATGGAAAGGGGATATGCCCTTCAATAATCTTGGCTCTATCTTCCAGGTATTAAGTATTATGTTGAATTATTTCAACAGAAAAAAAAGAGTACATTTTTAAAAGAAAGAGCCTTTACGTGTATTTGTGCATGTTTTTAAATGTTAAATATGATTAATAGGGTGTTTGGAGGATTAGTTAGAATTATTTAATTAAAAATAGGGTTAATTATAAAAGTATATATTTTATAGTTTTATTTATTTTACAATTTATCCTTTTATTTTAAAAAACTATAAATATATCATTTAAATTTGAAGAAATTATGTCAATTTTGAGCAACTAAAAGGACAATAAACTCTTTAGTAGAAGGCTGTGTTTGAGCAATTGAACTCCATTTCAAAAATAGTTTTTGCTTTCAAAAATTCAAAAACACACTTTTAATATAGTTAGAGCATTCTTGTCCACCGGCAAACCCTAGCCAGCCTTCGAAGCCCACAGATTGCTGCATGCCACCCTTACCACGGGATCTTCGTTGATCGCCACCCAGCAAATACAATTCTTATTTGGTTATTCGTAATTACTTCAAACAAGGGGAAAAAATGGAAGGCATCGCTTATTAGAAGAGAAAGAAGCTCCACAATTGCAAAATAAAACTTGACGAAAAATTTCCCATTTCTTTCAAGTTGTCTTCGAAAAAATTTTTGCTGAAAAATTTACCCATTTATTTATTGCAAGTATCACAACTAATCAATTTGTTCTGTCCAAAAAATTTTATTTTTTCTTTTAATTTTTGCTAAAAATTCATCAAGTATTTTTAATCAATTCATCATGGCATCATTTCTATTATTATTATTATCATCATTGTTATTATTATTATTATTATATCGTTTTTAATTTCTAATTAGTATTATTTACCAGAGGGCATTTAGGTCAAAAAATTAACTTTTTGCCTCTTTTTCCTGGTTTATAATTGGTAGAGGAATAGAATTAAAACAATTTCTTCAAATCTAAAAGACATCTTTATAGTTTCTTAAAATAGAAGTATAAATCATAAAATAAATAAAAACTAGGAGGTATATTTTTATAATTAACCCGTTAAAAATATTGTAAGATGTGAGAGCTTTACACTGTAGGAATTAAAGGTTTTGGTTTGAATTGAGCATGCCCAACACAAAATTACATCAAAATAAAAATATATATATATAAAATTGATGGTTTCTCATACAAATCAGACTGATCAAAATAGAACTCTATTATTAAGGTATTTTTTCACGTCCTATTATAAAAATCTCGTTAAAATAATTGCCAAATAAGATTTTTTCTTTTGTTTGCTGGAATTGTCAAGTAAGATTAAAACATCTTAATGCCATACCTAAATTTATGGATTATATTTAATTTTACAATACTCTGGTCATTTTTGAACATTTCAGTTTTGCCCTACAGTTATTAAAAATTAAAGTGTTGCGCTCATTCCCAAGTCCATTCATCTCCGAATATGAGGAGTGCCTTCAGAAATAGAGAAGGTAGAAGAAGAGGTAGAGGAAAAATCATATTTTACAAGAAAGAAAGAAAAAACTTTGAGGTTAAATTTGTCTACACAATCTAGTATTTTTAATAAATGAAGCATTGAGTGAATGAGATTTTTTAAAATGGTAAAAAAAAAATAAATATGTGATTTTTTTGACACTCTTAACTTTCTCGATTTTATTTATGGAATTTAGTCAACGACATGTTTGTCTAAATGTAGTGTTCACTTTAAAAAAAGGTCTGCAATTTAATTTTATTGTAGAGCTAGTTATAACTATATGTATAATGACACTACTACTCCAAATTTCAGTTCTATAAACATTGCAAGTCTATGAAAATGAAATAAATTTAAAATTTTAAAAAACTCGATAAAGAATAGAAATATTTGATGAAATCAGACAAAAAAAAATCCTATAATAATTAACAAACAAGACTATAAAACTTGTCGATCAAAACATACAAAAGACAAAACCAATACTATAAATAATTAATTTAAAAAATAAATAGAATTATAGTATTATGAACAGGCAGATAAACGAATAACCATTTTCCCTAATTTTTTTCAAGGAAATAAAAAAGAAAAGAGCACCCCACAAGAGAATCATTCACGACCCAAAATATCGATCGAATAAAAAGTGGACTAAAATATCGATCGAATCAAAAGTGAACTAAGACATTCGTTTCAAAGCTTTAGCTTGAATCGGGTATAGTTAGCTCTTCTTGGCAAAATCATTAAACATGCAATAATATCAATGGTAACCATATATATATATATATATATATATATATATATATGTATATATTGGACACTCACGGTCGGCATTATATTTGATGGCCTTGTTAGGCATATCACAATTGGCTTATTGGTGCCTCCATAATTTTGCGGCCCCTATACAACGACGACCACAGAACACAAATTTCTCTCTTTGTTTGCCATCTTTTAGCTCTATATGTCCCATTACACATCCAACCTATACCCCTCCTTATTCACGTCTTCCTCTCTCATTATACCTCTTTGAACACAAATATAAAAGAGTCAAATTTTGATACATTGAGGGCTAGGAATATTTTGCGAACCCGTTGTCCTTTTATATAATGATCTATGTATGTGTGTGCGTGTATCTCCCTTTCACCACTGGCCACAATAAGATTATCACTATTTGTGCTCATCATGACATATATAAATGTACATTCTCTTCGTCAACACTAATATTGATGAGGCCTCCAAATATAGGTCACTGACTCACAGTGAGTGTTTCCCATCTTTTTTATTTTTGAGACATAATAGTCTATCTTTATGGAGTGTTCTCTAGC
Organism: Artocarpus hirsutus; assembly: GCA_946598075.1. Taxonomy (NCBI): domain Eukaryota; kingdom Viridiplantae; phylum Streptophyta; class Magnoliopsida; order Rosales; family Moraceae; genus Artocarpus; species Artocarpus hirsutus. Next base: position 51,624 of record CAMOHE010052580.1, on the reverse strand, counting down.
TTTAAAAAGAGATTAAAGATCATTACAGAAAAGAAAAGGTATACGTATAACCAGTTTGAAAATACAATTCGAATTTAAAATATTGTAACAATTAAAATTATATAAGAAAAACATTAAATCAAAACCAATTTAAATTAACTTTTTCAATTCGAACTATATTCTCAAACAAGCATTTTTGTTTACGAAATGTTAACTAATAACTTAGAATTTGAAGGCGCAAGTCATATTTAATATGTGTACAAAGATATATTACATGTTTTCATATTGAAAAAAAAAAAAAACATATGCAACATGCATATGTTATCATTTATAGACACATACATATATACGCGTGTGTATATGTGCACCATATTGGAGGTGAGCTAATCATTTTCTCTTGAATGGCTAAGGAATAGGACTAGAAGCACTTAAAAGCCTGCTTATTTCTCCTTTTACAAGAGAGGGATAAGGGATATGAATATATGCAAATAGGTCAACCAAGAAATGAAAGAAATGTCATGTACATAATTCCTTTCCGTATAATTTTTCTCCGCCCTCTCAAGTGTTACTGACTCTCCCTGCCTGAGATGCTCAGCCAAATTATACACTATTTGACGTAGTTCACATGCACATAGGTACTATTATGGCTATGCTGCATAACATAGTATTATTTATACATATATACTTTTTGAAATCATTTATACATATATATGCTTTTTAAAATGAGTGTCGTATATATTTATATACATAGTAAACTTATATTTATATAGATCAAAGATGGAACCAGAAAAATTAATTAAAAGGACGAAACGTGATTGACTAATTAGATGGGCCAAATAATAAAAAGATGTACACTTTCTTTGTTTGACTGGTTCAATCCAGTTTCGACTTAGTTCGAACAACCATTACAATTTAAATTGATGTTTAGTAAAACATTTAATTCGAACTAAACTGAACTGCTCAACTTACCCTCTGTTTGGTATAAAAGAAAATTAGATGAAAAGAAAATGGTGGAGAGATTTTGGGATGAAAATTGATAGATGAGGGTGTTTGGTAGGAGGAAAATTTAGATGGAAAAGAAAATAAGATGAAAAAACTACCAAGTAGGTTTTATTATATTTTTTCCTCTCAAAATTGGACGGATTATCAGATGGAACAGCTTGTCAGTTATATAAATGAGACAAAATTAAAAAATTATCCATAATTATATGTAAAGAATCTAGAAACTAACTTCCCATATTTTACGAATCTTCAGCCCATTTCACGTTTATTTTTTGACTGATTCTCCCATTGCAAAAAATATTGAGTTCAACGTTCTTTTGTTCGTGAGAAAAATGCTACAACTCAACAAAAAATATTGAGTTTCCTATCAAGCATAGGCTTTCTTCTTTTTCCCTTTTTTTTTTTTCTTGCCAAACAGAGCATTTCTCGTCCTTGCTATTGTTTCTGCCTCTGACTTTCATCGCCTGCTTTTCTACGAATTGGAGCTGATTGGTACGTTTTTTTATGTTTCAAGTATCATTACTCAATTTTGGAAATTGAATTCAAAGAGTCGGTGCTGAATTTGCAAAAAAGTTATTGTTTGCCTTTTCTTTATTGATTCTGAAAATTTTCAATGTCGGTGTCATTTTGGGCTTTTTGTGGTGTTTTGGCTTTCTTCTTGATGAAAATATTCTCCTTTGACAAATCGTTATATGATTTAGTTACTTCACTTTTTTTTTTGTTTTTCTTGTGGGAAATCATAGAAACCAATTACGTATTCATTAATTTTGAGTTGCATGCCTCCCAATTTTTTTTCTTTTTTGAGTTGATGTGATATTGAAGTTTGTTTTCATCTTTGACTTTTTCATGATTCTGTACATTTTCCACATAATAAATGCCATTGGCTATAACATAAGTAATTGCTCCACATAGAATAAATGTTAGAAATTGATTTTGTAAAAAGCATTGGATGATTCTCGTTTGATGATTTTTGGACAATCATTGAAGCAAAAAAAATAATAATAATAATTGGCCTTCAACGCTGTTGGCTTGTAATTGGTAACTTGTTTCTTTTGAGCATTTATTTGGCTTGAAGACAATTAATTGACTTCAAACGAGTCGGTGCTGAATTTGCAAAAATTTATTGTTTGCCTTTTCTTTATTTATTTTGAAAATTTTCAATGTCGGTGTCATTTTGGGTTTTTTGTGATGTTTTGGCTTTCTTCTTGATGAAGATCTTCTTCTTTAACTAATCGTTATATGATTTAGTTACTTCACTTTTGTGTTTTTTTTTTTTTTTTTTCTTGTGG
>CAMOHE010052580.1:30229-49334 GCA_946598075.1 Artocarpus hirsutus | reverse complement strand
TTTTTCTTGTGGGAAACCATAGAAACAAGGCAAAAAAAAAAAAAAGTCAAAATATTCATTGTCACATATCTTCATTGTGAAATCTTGACCTTGAAACTACAAACTCTACTCTTTGGTTTCGGGTACAATAATTCGAATAAATTTGTGTGTTCAGTTATCATGTTTATGTTTATTTTTAAGATATATATTGCATTAGTTTCTTATATATCATTTTGATTTGAACTACTTCTAAGTAGATGGAACAGAATACCCCATTCAAATGGAGTTTCAATAATGATGAAGAGGATAACGTTTTGGAGGATAATCAAGTACAAAGGCCTATAGAAACTGTTACCCATTTTTTGAAAAGCTGGAAAAGATATAAGCATATGGTTGGTGTGCAACTTGTTTGTTATGTGTTATACATGGTGTATATAATGAAATTATACCATCATTCATATTATGTTAACAGGAGCATTTTAAATAGAAGTAGAGAAAGAAATAGTGTGAGAAGTGAACTCATGACTTAACTTAGTATGAACAAAAAATTTCGTGATATTATTCGAATGGGGCCAGAAGCATTTGCTAGGTTGTGTGCATTGCTTCGAGATACTGGTCGACTTAAGGATAATAAAAATTCTATGGTAGAGGAACAAGTAGCTAAGTTTCTATACATATTAGCATATAATGCTAAAAACTGAACTATTTCTTTTTTCTTCCGCCGATCTAATCTGACCATAAGTTGACATTTTCATGAGGTACTACGAGCAATAATTAGCTTAGAAGATCAATTCCTAGTTCAACCAAATGGAGTAGAGATTCCTCAACAAATTCTTGATAGTCACAGGTTCTATCTATATTTCAAGGTACATAATAACATGTATGTCTTTTTTTAAATTAGAATTTCTAATGATAATAGTTAGTGACATATTTAGTTTGAATTTCAGAATTGCATAGGAGTAATTGATGGGACACACATACGAGTAAAAGCACCTAGGAAAGAGGCTCCACGATATCGTGGTAGGAAAGATTATATAACAAAATGTTATGGCAGCTTGTGGATTCGATATGAGGTTTAAATACGTGTTAGCAAGATGGGAAAGAACTGCATCCGACTCAAGAATTATAAAAAATGCTTTGTGTAGGGTAGACAAACTGATAATTCCTAAAGGTAATATTTAGTTTTTTTTTTTAAGTTATTGAAACCAGTTAATCATAAAATATTATCTAAAAATGTAAATTCTACTTCATCAGGAAAATACTATTTAGTATATGCGAGTTACATGTTGCATAGTGGACTAATCACACCATGCAGAGGAGTGCGGTATCACTTGAAAGAGTATTCTGCACGTGGTCCTGAAAATTTTCAAGAATTATTTAACTTTCGTCATGCTTCCTTACACAATGTCATAGAGAGAACTTTTGGAGTGCTTAAAAAACGATTCCTCATAATTTCTAGTGGTGTAGAACAACATTATCCTATAAAAGTAGCAACAAAAATTGTGTTAGCTTGTTGTATTTTGCATAACTATCTAATGGGTGTAGATCCTGATGAACAAATGATTGAAGCGGTTGATCAAGAGCTCTTGAAAAGAGAGCTGGAGTTAGAAAATGTCACCGATAGACAAAAGGATAACAAAGAAGCTAGAAAATGAGCAGTTATAAGGAACGAAATAGCACAGTATATGTGGCAAGACTATGTCCAACACTAGAAAATATAGTTTGATAGTAATTTATCAGTAGAATAGGTAGATTAGAAAATGTAGTTTGATAGTAACATAGAATATGTAGAATACATCCTTTATTTTATTCTTTCATTAGGTAGCATTTCCATGCTTGTTTAGATGTAAACTTGTATTATAATTATATTGTTATCATCTGTGTTGCTCTTTTCTATTATTCTTTTTTGGTAGTTTATAAACTATTTTGGAATTAGAAATTTCATGCATTCAAGTGGCTGCTCAAGATAAGCATGAATAATAAATGAATTTTATTTTCAAAAGGTTTTGGAGGATATATTGTTAGTTTTTTTTTTTTTTTTGTCTTTTTTTTACAAAAGGTTTTGTAAGTGTTTAAAGCTATAGGATATAATGTTAATTTTTTGTTTTGATTACAAAAGGTTTTGTTATGCATTTGTAGTTATAGATATAATGTTATATTTTTATGTGTTTCGCTGTACATTTAATTTTTCTTAAACATGCAGTTTGTACACATGGCTAAGAAATCAAAAAAAGACAATGTTGATGGTGAAGAATCATGGAAAGATAACATAAGGTGGTCAAAAGAAATGGATGCTGTTTTGATTGATGCATTGTTAGAGCAACAAGTGAATGGAAATAGGGTTGATGGCATGTTTTGTAACACCCTGAAAATTTATTAAGCGTTGTTAGTGTGTTAAATGGTGAGTTAGTGTGCCATAATGATTATTTTAAACTTAATTTGATCATTTTGTGAAATTTTTAAACTTATAATACTTTTGATTATTTTAATAATTTTTAATTACTCTTGATTATTTTAATTGTTATTTTTAAATTTTAATAAAATGATTTGTTAAATACCAAGTAGCTTTTATTTGAAAATAGTGTGTTGTTGTACATGGTTTTGTGTAACTAATTTTCTCTCTCCTCCTTTATTTATTTCACCTCACTCTCCCTCTTCCTCATTTTCTCTCTCCCATGCACTCTCACTCTCTCTCTCGGTTTGTCTCTCTCTCTCAATTTCTCTCTAAATTTTTGGGACAAAAATTCATTTCAAACTTCAGGATTGTGGATTGAAGGCTTGGGAGCCCGACTGGACGATCAAAAACTCGATTTAAAGCTTTGATTCGAGGTTAGTTTCAAATTTTCTAAACTTTTTCAATTTTTTAATTTTTTTTGCATTTTGAAATCTAAGCTTTTCTAAGCTTAAAAAACCTTCAATCTAGGTTAAATGAACTTAGATTAGCTAGAATACAAACTTTGTTTTATCAAAAACGGATTTGAATTAAGATTTTTTATTTTTCTCAAATTTTTCTTATTTTCAGTTTTTTTCAAAAATCTTGTTTAAAACTTGTTTTAATAAATTAAAAAGTAATCTATTATGTTTTTCTATTGATTATGATCATTACCCATGCCTGAGAATTGAGAAAACAGGTTGAAATTGAAGATTTGGGTTCGGGGAAGTCGAGACTAGTGCTTGGAAAATTCTAAAATTTTTCCAGATCGGCAGGCCGAACTTTGTGTTCGGCAGGCCGGATTCATATGTTCGACAGGCCAGATTCATCCTATTAGCAGGCCAAACCTGGAAAAGTTTGGCCGACCGGACTTGGACCTTCGGTAGTTCGGCCGGTCGAACCAAGGCGACCGGCAGGCCGATCGGGCATGGTGAAATTTTGTGATTTTTCACCCATTTTCACTATTTTAAACCCTGATTGAAATTCTGACTTTATAAAATGATTTCATAAACCTAAATGGCACACTAGGACACCATAAGATGATTTAATAACCTAGGATATCTCGGGTTAGATATTAATAGACCTAGTTTTCATTTAAGGTTATGCGTGGATCAACGGAGCTAACGTATAGCGGACCAGGATTACAATGTGGGACACCAGCACGAGCATCGAGGTAGGACTTCTACCCCTTCCTTGGTAGCTAGTTTTAAATGTTTTGGCTTAAAAGGAATTTTTAACAAAAAGGTTTTCAAATGATTGGTTGAAAATACATCTTTATTGACTGATTTCATAAATGATGGAATTAAGATGATTTTTCATAATAAACCTTATAATGAATGTGAATGATCATATTTAGTAAAAAGAGATTTTAATAATCATGAAAAGATATATATGTATATATATATTTTGGGGCATGATGCCATATTAGAGATTGGGTCGTGTAGTATGCGACCTTGGGGGCAAGTCCCGAAACCCAACTGGGCCACTACGGTGGTGAATTACATATGGTTTGCCCAAGAAAAGAAAATAGTATTCTTTCTGGTCGACCTATTTAAACTGTTTTGGTAAGATAAAGCCTTTATTAAATTTCCATCTGTTTATTTATTTATTTGTTCTAGTTCGTTTTCTATATATTTATTTGATTAATGAAGTTTCTTTTAAAGTTAAATATTTTCAAAATTATAGTCCTACTGAGCTTTTTGCTCACGTTTTATTTGTTTTAAAATCTTACCCTATAGGTGGATATCAGCCTAGGATCGGAGAAGAGTCCGCTGACCAAACTTGCGATTAATAGAAGATCTAGGTAGGTTGTATTACAATAATTCAAAGCATGTAAGATCTTAACTTTTCTTTTATTCTGGACTGTGGTTGTATTGCAATATTGTCAGTACTATGTGTGTGCACAAGATGTGGGCTAGTGGGACCCATTCTCGCCTCATCCTACATTTTTATTGTTTTCCTTAACGCTTACTTTATTTTATTATTTTATTTGTTCGAATATCATAACTGCTCGTTTTGAATAAACGATTTTAAAATTATCACATTTTTACTAATAAAAATTATTCTAAAACCTAATTTTTAACTAAATTCTCACTTAATTAATCCACCACGTCACCTGTCGTACCCCAGAGCGTGACAGAATGGTATCAGAGCTCAAGGTTATGAACCTTGAGAATTGTGCACATATAGGTACGACAATGAAATACCACTGACAGTCCAAATTTTGTTTTTAGAAGTGAGAGAATGGCACCTAGACGACGCTCGATAGCTAACGCCGAGTTTGGAAATGATGAGGGCATAATGAGGGCTATGTTTGCTGCATTCTGGCAGATAGCAGCGAGGGCAAGACCGGATGATTCTGAAGCTAGTCGTCGGCAATCGTACTTTAAGGAGTTCTAACGTGCATCTGTACCGACTTTCGATGGAAATGGGGACTCACAGGTGGCAAAATATTAGTTAGATTCGATCGTGAAGCATCTAGATACTCTCGGTGTGCCAGCGGAGTATCGCGTGGAGTTCGCGGCATATAAGTTTGAAGGTGGTGCTAACACTTGGTGGAAGCAAACAAAACGCCTAGAGAACAATGGTAACATCAGTTGGGATAGGTTCGAGGAGCTGTTCTATGATCGCTATTTTTTGCAGGGATATAAGGATCAAAAGGCGACAGAATTCTATAGGTTACAACAGGGCGATATATCAGTTCGGGAATATGAAGCAAAGTTCAATGAATTGACCAGGTTTGCTCCCTCTGTAGTAGCGTCAAAGCGTGAGAAGTGCATCAAATTTCAAGCCATACTCAAAGCCTCTATTCGACGACAGATAGTTGCTCTGCGACTCAGGAACTTTGGAAAGCTTGTGTCATCAACGATATCAATGGAGAGTGATTACACACAGTACTGTGAGAATCGAGCTAAGACGTTAGGAGGACCACAGAGAAGCGGCAGAAGAAGCATCAGTAGTCGACCAACTCTGAGAAAGAACAAGCAAGGTGGCATAAACAGCGGTAGCTGCAGTTCATCCAGCAGTGGGCGCAGCAACCCCTACAGCTTCCATTGTCACTATTGCCAATAGCCGGGACACATCAAGAGGAATTGTTTGATTAGGAGTGCTCACCTAGGATTTCAGACCGGAGAAGGAGCTAGTCGTCAGCCTCAACTTCAGACTCTACCTCAACCTCAGCAGTACCCTCAGCTTCCATTCCATCAGTTCTCTCCTCAGCAACTGCCATATTCAGCGCAAGGACACCAACTGTAGAACTTTCAGCGTAACGTCTCTCAGTACGAGCGTCGAATACAGCCAGCATGCAGTCGCCATCATCGTAGCAGTATCGACCAACTTACCCAGGGTCAAGCAATGTTAGTAGAGGAAAGGGGAAAGCACTAGTACGGGTTCATATGATGACATCAGGGAGTTCAGATTTCCAGACTAGTAACGCAGTTGTCGATGGTACAATTATGGTTTCTTAGTCTTTAGCACATGTGTTATTTGATACTGGGGCCACTCATTCTCTCATTTCGAGCTCTTTTGTACATGCCTTGAGATTAGAGATAGATGAGTCTAATGAACCCTTAGTTATAGCCTCACCCTTGGGGCGGGTGTGTGTGAATAATATTTGTAAAGCTTGTAAAATAAAGATTGGGGATGAGATTTTGAAAAGTGATTTGATTGTGATCCCCATGAGTTCATATGATGTAATCTTAGGAATGGATTGGTTATCTAGATAGTGGACTGCCAACTTAGAAAAGTAACCCTAGTGTCCGATGAGGGGACGGTGATCACTCACCAGGGTGGTAGTGATCGACTGATGAGTGAGCATTTTGTAAGAGCGTATCTCGAAGGGTAGAAGAACGCAGCTTACTATGCCTTTCTCATGAATTTGGAAGGAGAGCCCAGTGTTTCGAAAGGACATTCAGTGATTCCAGTGGTAGATGAATTTGAGGATGTCTTCCCCGACGAGCTACCAGGATTACCACCACATCGAGAAATTGAGTTTGGTATTGAATTGTTTCTAGGAACAGCATCGATTTTCATAGCACCTTACCGGATGACGCCGGTAGAAATAAAAGAACTCATGAAGCAACTTCAGGAGCTTGCTGATAAGGGATACATCCGGAATAGCACATCACCGCGGGAAGCACCGGTTTTGTTTGCAAGGAAGCATGATGGAACTCTCAGGTTATGCATAGATTATCGACAGTTGAATCGGGTCATAGTGAAGAACAAATATCCTCTGCCCAGGATCGACGAGTTGTTTGATCAGTTGGGAGGCTCGCGGTACTTCTCAAAGATAGACTTGAGGTCAGGATATCATCAACTCAGGATTAAGAAAGAAGACATTCCTAAGATAGTTTTTAGGACTCGGTATGGACATTTTGAATTTCTGGTAATGTCGGTTGGATTGACAAACGCTCCAGCAGCTTTCATGGATTTGATGAACAGGATATTCAGGCCTTACTTGGACCAATTTGTGATTGTGTTCATTGACGATATCTTGGTTTATTCTAAGACTTGGGAGGAGCATGAGCAGCATCTCAGGATCGTGCTTCAGACTCTACAAGAACATCAATTATATGCCAAGAAGGAAAAGTGTGAGTTCTGGTTAACAGAGGTTAAATTTTTAGGTCATGTCATCTCCGAGCATGGTATCTCAGTGGATCCGTCAAAGATAGAAGCCATAGTGGATTGGGAACGACTGAGGAATGTGGCAGAGATCCGCAGCTTATTGGGACTTGCAAGATATTACAGAAAATTTATGAAGGACTTCTTGAAGGTAGCAACACCGTTGACAAGATTGATTAGGAAGAATGTCAGGTTCGAGTGGAACAAAAAATGTGAGTTTGCTTTTCAAGAGTTGAAGAATCGGTTGACTTCAGCTCTAGTGTTGATCATTCCCAACAGTGACGAGCCGTACGAGGTTTATACGGATGCTTCAGGACGTGGACTCGGGTGTGTGTTGATGTAACATGGACGCGTGGTAGCATATGGATCGAGACAGTTATGACCCCACGAATGAAATTACCTTACTCATGTTCTAGAGCTCGCGGCAGTGATTCATGCGTTGAAGATCTGGAGATGTTATTTGTATGGGGCGACATTTCAGGTTTTCTCCAAGCACAAGAGTTCAAAGTATTTGTTTACTCAGAGGGATTTGAACTTAAGGCAGCGAAGATGGATAGAATACATGGAGGATTATGATTTCACGTTGTAGTATCATCCCAGGAAAGCTAACGTCATTGCAGATGTGCTCAGTCGAAAATCTTCAAGGATACTTGCATGTTTGGCTCTTGAAGATTGGAGAAGGGATGCGACAGTAAGTGAGTTCAGGCTACAGTACCAAGAAGATTACGATCGCATTTCGGTGTATCACATGGAGACGACCCCAGCTCTTATTCAGATGGTGAAGCAGAATCAGTGGCAGGACCAGCATCTTCGGCGAATTTGGACTCGAATCTAGAACGGAGAGCAGTTCAAAGAATGGAGGATACATGCGGATGAATCATTGTACTTCAGGGAGCGTCTTGCAGTTCCAGCAATTGCAGAAGTAACGAAGGACGTCATGGACGAAGCTCATAGGTCTTAGTTCGTCATTCATCCAGGAAGCACGAAGATGTATCGTGACTTGAAGAGGCACTATAGGTGGAGAGGTATGAAGAAGGACGTTCGAGAGTACGTGGCCAAATGTACGATTTGTCTTCAGGTGAAAGCCGAGCATCAGGAGTCAGCAGGTCAGCTTCAGCCACTTCCTATTCCAGGGTGAAAATAGGAGCACGTGACGATGGATTTTCTTATCGGATTGCCAAAGATGGAGCAGCGGCATGATGCGATTTGGGTCGTGGTCGACAGATTAACGAAGTCAGCTCATTTCATTCCATTCGGGTCGACATGTTCGAGGAGGATTCTCAGGGAATTGTATCTACAGAACATAGTAAGATTGCATGGAGTTCCTCTGTCCGTCACATCAGATAGGGATACCAGGTTTAATGCCAAGTACTTGAGGAGCTTTCAGGAGGCTATGGGCACAGATTTGAACTTCAGCACGGTATTTCATCCTCAGATCGATGAGCAATCTGAGCGGGTTATCCAGATTCTCAAAGACATGTTACGTGCTTGTGTATTAGACTTCGACGGGAACTGGAAGAAATACTTGCATCTAGTGGAGTTCGCATACAACAACAGCTATAATGAATCAAATGAGTTTCTAGAATCAAATGAGGTAAATACAAGCTTAGCTTGTCTATTTATAATTTTTAATAGAGTAGTTTCTAGAAATTAAAATTACCTTCATTGGGTCAACTGGAAAATGATTGTACGCGATTATTGCATTTTTGTGGAGATTGTGATATTTCTTGGGAATCAGCATAATTATTACTAGCGTTTTAATGGTTCATTAGAATTCACTTCAGAATACAAGTTCACATGAGCAGTCCATTTTAATGCTTTTTGTATGCAGCCACTTGATGAAAATGCAGTTCTCATGATCACTTATGAACTTGCTTATTGATCGGGCACTAATGTTTGCCACTGAGAATATTTCATTAAGAATTAGATAAAACATTTCATAGAATCGGTTGTAAAAACCAATTCACAATATTTCTTTGAGAATTTGTGATGGAAAATAACAAATTGGCCAGTTTGATATTATTTTCAAATGTTTTTGAAAATATCTTTGTACAACTTTCAAAGCAAAAATTAAAAAAAAAAAAAAAAAAAAAAAAAAACTCTCACCACAATTTTCTAAAAATTTTTGCTGTTTTAAAAAAACTAATTTAAAAACACTACAAATATATGTTTTTTTCTCTCTCTTTTGAGCGCCTCTACACTTCATGAATTTCAATTTGACAAGTGCCACGTGCTCTTGGACTTGCACTTGTTCTTCCTCCTCATTGACATGATTCTTGAAAACGTGTTATAAAAATTCGTGAAGACTAGCATTTTTCATAAGTTAATGTACCAATTCCATATGTGAGATTGTAAACCAAGCAAAATCGTTGCCCTTTCGAAGTTACAGGTTCCATATGCAATTGAGCTGGTGAGGTCTAGTTTCTTTGGATCACAAAAAAGAAACAAAGATTGTAGCAAATAGGTTTTTTAAGTAGTAAATAGCATATTTACAATATTTCTAAATGAATAGTAATTTTAATTCTAAAATGTAATTTAAGGTTTTATGTGAGTAAATACAGTAAATTCTAAATTTATTAATAACAATTTAATTTTGAGGTTTGGAATTTATGGAATAAATCTCGGATTTACCACATTTGATGATGGTGTAAATTTGTGATTTACCAAGATAAGATTTGGGTTTTCCCAAATTTGATCATAGCGTCGGCTTGATAAATCCAGACTTATTACAGTTTACTAACTTTTTAAAAAAATTTTGCAATAACTTAAGGTTTCATTATGGCCTCTCCCTCTCTTCTCTCTCCCCTTCGATGTGTATTCCTCACCACACGTTGCTGCTAAGCTTAAGCTCAGAGATTCAAAGGGAGGAACGAGATGCAGTTGAAGCCCAAAGCTACTCCTGCGGTTGAATTGGGAGGAGTCTAAGGACTCGTCGTGGCCACAGTTTGCGTATCTCACCATCGGGACGTCGTTGCTTTGCTGACAACAATATGAAAGAGCGTTAAGATTTTCTGAAAATTGACATCGTTGGATCTGCAACGGGGATGACAATTGGCATGAGGAGGCGATGTTGAGATTGACGACGAGGACAGCATTCAGCTTTCTATAGTGGGGTGGCATCAGTGTTGAGGTAAGGCCAACGACAGTAGGGTAACACATCATGAAAGAAAAGGGAGAGAGATAGAAGAAAATGTGAGGATACGGTACGGGGTTTTTCTTTTCTTTTTTCTTTTTTTGGGTTAGTTACGGTATTTAAATGGTTAAAGTTATATGTTTAAAAGGAAAAGAAAATAAGTGGTGTTTAAGAGAAATGATGCCGATCTAATTAACCCTTTTTACGCCCGTTTAGGACATATCAAGTTAGGCCTACTAAATCTGCCCCTAAAGTATTAATTACACTACATAAAACTATTTGGGTGGAATTGAAATTTTAGCGAAATTTGACTTTAAAAAATTAGCCAAAATTTTAAAATATTTTAAAATATCCGTAAATGCATCATAATTATTATAATGTCATCGCATCTTATACTATATAATTAGATTAAATAATAGTAATTATGTTGATGATTTAATAATATATGTGTATATATAAATATATATTTTGCTATGCCCATGGTATTCTAAAAATTTTGTTACATTTCAACACTTAAATTTAAGGCTTTTTTATAAATGCTATTTTTTAAAAATTATTATTAATAAATGTCATATATGTTTATTTGTGATATAATTTAACATGTAATATAAGTGATAGTATAATATAATATTTTTTAGGGTTAATGAGACAATTGACTCAATTACGTTTATTGAATTGAAATATGACTCGAATTTGTAAAAATTTTATAAATATCTCATAATGATATCATTAAAATTATTTATATGTAATTATATAGTACAATATGTAATATCATTAAGATAATTACTATATCATTAAAGATATTTTTAAGATATTTTAAATATTGTGTTAGATTTTAATTTCATAAGATTTTTATTTCATAACAATAATTTAGACACATATTGTAATTTTTTTTTATTTTTTAAATATGATATAAATAAACATAACTTAAATATGTCGCATAGTCTGTGTATTTTACCCAAAATTTTGGTACAGGTCTAAAGGGCCCTCTGCCTTTGAATGTCTTGTCTCTGGATACATGGGCCTAACTTTCCCTGTGCTGGCCCAATCACGCACTAACGCCACGTCACTACTCCTAGCTGTTGGATTGGCGGCCTCGTGGGTGACGTAGGACAAAAAAGAAACACTTACCCGCGTAGACCGGGTCAATGAGTTCCCAGTACCAACCCACTCGTTTCGTCGTCAACCGGCCGGTTCGCCGCAAGCGCGCGTGCCTCAGGAAGTGTCGTGTTTACGGAGAGTGTAAACCAAAATAGTGAAGTGAAATGTTTTCAAAATGGAAAAGAAAAAAAATATGTATATTAACAATAATAATATTAAAAGCGCAGAGAAAAAGTCGTCCTTCACCAAGAATCAAAGGGTCCCACTCCACACGTTCGCTAGCAACAAAACACTGCACAAACCGACCGTCGGATTGCGAGGGGATGACGTGATGATGACAGCGAGTAGGTCATCGGACAGCGACAAATAGAGGGGCTCACCGAATATTCCATGCACCCTAGCTAAAATCCGACATTACAGAAAAAAGATCAGAACCCAGAAGAGAAGGAAAAAGAAAAACAGGGGGTGCCGTGGAAATACCAGAAACCCGGAGGTAAATTAAAATACTATCATCCACTGCGTTACTTATCAGTGAGAATTACTCATCTTCTTTGACAAACTATCACTTGTTCTAATCTAGTCCTTATATAATTATCCACACGTAATTGCTATTTATTTTCCTAACACTAGTTCTAAATTCTAAATTATATTTCAGCTGCCAAGTTTATATTCTCCACCGTCTGATTTAATTTCAGGTATGGAAATTTCTCTATTACTTTGCGTGCGTGAAAAAGTTTTCTCCTTTCAAATTATGAAATAATTAGTTAACGTTGTTGTTGTTTTTGGCTGGTTCTCTGCTTTCTTTCAAATTCTGTGCTTTAGAAAGAATTTGTAAGAGTAAAAAGAAAAAAATTGAATCTTTTATTGGAACTTCATAGATTATAGGCTTCACACCTTTTTTTTTTTCATAAATTTCGGCGAGCCTAATATATAAAATGTAATCATCGTCTTATTGGACGGCAGGAGTTTTAGTTTTTCCGAGAAAATCGAAAAATCACGAGAAACAAACACCATGAGTTCGGAGCAGAACGAGTACCAGCCGACGGAGCCGAAGCCGTGCGCCAACAACTGCGGCTTCTTCGGCAGCACGGCGACCATGAACCTCTGCTCGAAGTGCTTCAGAGACGTCCGGATCAGAGAAGAGCAAGCCAACTCGGCCAAATCCGCTGTGGAGAAGTCTCTCAATCCGAAACCGGAGATCCATAACCACAGCAACGGCGATAAAACGACTCCGTCGGACGTCGCCGCCGGCACAAGCGAAGGTCCGAGGGCGGCGGCGAAGAACAGGTGTGGGAGCTGCAACAGGAAGGTCGGTCTCGCGGGACTCGTGTGCAAGTGCGGGACCACCTTCTGTGGGACCCACCGGTACCCGGAGAACCACGGCTGTACGTTTGATTACAAGGTCGTCGGTAGGGAGGCGATCGCGAAGGCAAATCCGGTTGTTAAGGCCGATAAGATTAGGAGGTTCTAATCCTAATCTTTTTATTTACTGGTTTAATTAATGAATTAATGGAAAAATTGAATTTCTCATGTACGGGTTTTTCTTTTCTTTTCTTTTCTTTTCTTTTCTTTTCTTTTCCTTTTTATTTTTTATTTTTACTTCTTAGTTATTGAGGTGGTTATCGGTGAAGTGTTGTTGGTGGGGGTTGGATGGCCTAGGATTGGAAAAGGAAGTGGCTCGGTTGGTGGGTTTGGAGAAGGTCTTGGGTTTGGTTTTTTTGGTTCAACAATGATGCACATTAATCCCATTTTTGTTATTATTATTGTTAGTCTTTTTCCTTTTTAGAGCTCAATGATATATCCTTTCTCCTCCCTTTTGTTTGGTGTTGAAACTAGCTTTCATGTATGGGGTGTTCAAAAGTAGTTTAAATTATTAATTTAACTTGGAGATTAGCATATGAGAGTTATATTGTAGTCTTTACTAATAATATGTAAAAGTTTTATGCTACTTACAGTTTAAATTATTGGTTTAAATTATTCTTTTAAACATTCTATAGATGTTTGTCCGAGAATTTTTAGGTAAGGTGAATGAAAAAAAAAAAAAAAAGAACTCTTTGTTGTTTTTCTTCTTCTACTTTAATGTAAATATAATTTCACGTGATCTGATGGTTTACGGTATATTATATTGATAGTGATGTCGGACCAGTTGTAATATCCATCGCATGGTGTTTTTGTTTTTGTTTTTTTTTTTTTTTTTTTTTTTTTTTTTTTGCATGTTGTATGAGAACATTGTTCATACGTTCTTATATGGATGACCACTTTATTGTTTGAATTTTATTTTTTTGTTGTAGGAAGTATGCTCTATGAATTGAGCTGATCAAGTCTTACAGGGTGTTAGGGAAGTGGTCATGAAATTTTTAAATAAAAAACTGTAACATGTAAGAGCTTACAATATTTTAGTTAATTTTTTTAATCATTTTAATATATAAAAATTTTATATTATAATAATTAAAAATTTTGATTAAAATTAATTTTATGACCTTATCTTTTAGGCGTGCTGTTGTCTTTTTAAATATATTCACTGGCAGTCGTCCTCTTCTTTGTCTTTTTCTTTTCACTTTTGATGTAGAAGGAAGGTATATTTTCCGATCTTCTTGTTGACATATGTATGGAATGAGACTAATAAAAAAATATGTTTCACACTTACACTAATGATTTAATATAATATTGAAAATATTACACTAATAAAAAATATCAAAGTCTGGTTTCGAATTTTCAAAAAGGCTCTAGATGCATCGCGAACGATGAAATAAAACAGGATGGCATGGAATTGTGTGTAAAATTACACTTATCTTTACCCTAGACTTCGTCATTTTTGTTGCTCTTCAAGCCATAGTATTTTTTGGAAAGCAAACATCACCCCAATTACAAGTATGTTAGGCTGTATAGAAAATGAGTTTGAATCAAAAAAGTTTAAGTTTATACAATAATAATTTAAATTTTATGAGGAAAATGATGATAATAAAATAAGTTTAAACCGAGATTTTTTGGATTAAATTCATTTCTTAAACGGGATTTTAACACTAAAAAACAATAAAAAGCATGATCAATAACGAGAAGGTAACCATAAGCAAAAGCACACCACACAATCCACCAACTATCTCGTGGGAATTTGTAATCTAAGATTTTTAATCTGTAAGCTGCGTTAATTTATCAACAATAAGAAGAGCTCCAAGTTGGTTTTCCATAATGTCTTTTCTAGATTGTTCGTCTGAAACCTGTTTATATATGTTGGAGAAGCTATTTTAGAAGGCTTGAAAAGTATTGTGCTTACGATTTATACAGTTCATGATAGTTATACATAATATGTCCCAATATGTTGTACTTACGATTCGTTAACCATACAATTGAATTGTTTTTGCTTGTACAGGTTCTTTTGCATTTCATTTAGCTTGAATATGCAAATTTATTTTCTACTATATCATCGATATGACCTTTCTCACAATCTTGGGCCTGTGTACACAAATTGTGAGAAGGCGTGTGATCATCACCACACATGATCGTCTTATATAAGCTTGAGCCCAACACCCTATAACAATTCTTAGAGAGTTCGACTCTAAGATTTTCTAAATTTAACTGAGATGATCGCATCCCTAACACATAATAATTACAAAAGTTTACAGAAAAGAAAACAGCTTTTGTTTGTTATGTTAAGTGCAAAATATTAAAAATTTCAAGGATTTTTGACAATAGAGAAGATAATATTTTACACTTGACACACATAATCACCAACGTTAAATTACACAAATTCATGGTCAATTTTATGATTATTATCAAAGAAAAAGTTCAAGCTCCAAACATAATGCTCACAATTTAAGAATACGTGGCAGAGGAGGTGGTGTTTTCAATAATGTTGTGTGTGACCTAAATTCATGGTCTCTCTTTGAGTTAGGTAAGAAGGTTGGGAGTTGGGTCATATAGTTTGCGTGTATCTTAAACAACTGGCGCAAGCTATAGAGCATCTGGGACACACCCAAAGTATTTATTAAATGGGTATCCTCTATGTATAGGACTATAGATGGAGCTAGCACAATAATTTCGGGTCTGAATATTAATGTGTGTATATAGGGTCATTTCGTAAATGGATTCAAATTGTATTGATTTGAATTATATGATTTGAATTGTTATTTGAATGTTTGGATGTGCATTTAAAGTATTAATCTGAATATGGAATACATTTGGAATTTGTATTTGGATAGATAACGAAATTTTTTTTTTATTTTAACAAATCTAACAAAATCTTAATGTTTGTGATCCTAAAAAATATGCAATATAAATCTTGATTTATTCTTCTCTTTATTAGAAACGCAATGAAAAAAAAAAAAGGAATCGTTTCAATCAGATATCTAATAAAAAAGATTGTTTTTTTTCCTCAAATATAAGAGAGAAAATTTCAGTTTTTATTATAGCAAACATATTCGAGTCCAAAAAGTTCAAGAGGAAGTAAAACTCTAAAAACTTAAATTCAAATGATTCATGTGATTTGAATTTCGGAGAAAACAAACATGTATTTAAAGGATTTTAAAGATTTGAATTTAAAGAGTTATTTGAATACGATTAATAGAGCTAAGATTTGGCCATACTACGCCAAAGACAGTTAATTTATTAGCACTTTAATTTCATGGAAGTACTTAAGAAACATCAAAACCCCAGTCCTGTGCTCCAAATCCCTACTCACACACATAGCAATAATGCATGCCATGAAATAATAATATTACTTAGATATGGCCTACTCGTACCGGTGATTTCAACAAAAGGTTATGAATGTACAACGTTATTAAGGAATCCTATAAGCAACCTAATTTTATTGGTAGAAAATTTTCCTTTTTTATATGATCTTAATAATGCTGGCTTTAAATTTGCTACAAATTTCCTGCCTGATGGTATGTATATATATCTTTCATAAAATTTTTAATTGTTATAATACTTTAAGTTCAAACAGTTACATCAAACTATGATTTTAAACTGTGGAAAACTTATTGGCTTTGTTTGGTTTTGTTCTCAAAATTTTTAAAAATATTTTTGCACATTTTTTGAGACAAAAATTTTAAAAACACTTTCAGCACAATTCTTAAATAATTCTTTTTTTTAAAACAAAAATATTTTCACCTATTTTAAAAACAATACCAAACAACCCTATTAATTTTGCCATCGAACATTTGTTTGCCATTGTTTTCAAAAGCCAAAAGTCTATATTTCGTGGATTTGTACAATGTCCAAATTAGTTCAAATTTGTGGCCTAAAACACCTCGCTCATTATTCTGTTCACACGTGCCTCTCGATGTGGCTTTAATTTCCTGTGGACTCACGTCTAAGGCAACCCTTTATGAAGGGTTGACCCTTTATCGGGCTGTGCAGCTCAACAGTAATAAATTTGCTCCAATCAATAATTCAGATGAAGACTATATACATCATCCTTTAACCTTTTTTTTCCCCCAAATAGAGCTATTTATTCAACACAAACATTTTAAAAAACAAACAACAAACTTACCGCCAAAAGAAAAGAAAAGAAAGAAGCCACACATGTTTATAAGGAAGTAACAGAAGAAGAAAGAGGGAGGAGGAACAAAAGACACCTCCCCCGAAGACGACTTTGAAGTAAAAAGAGATTAGGAGCCTAATTTATGAGGAACGATATTGTCTGTCCTCTTTATTTATAGTTGAAAGAGAATTAAATGTTATAAAAATCGAAAACTAATTGGTATTACAACCATTAATTGGTTAAAGTCCAAAGCAATTTCCAAAAAAAAAAAATAATAATAATAATAAAGCAATTGTCTCCAAGTCTTTGGAGGTTTTTCTTTATTTTTATGGTGGGGGGCTGTGATTACAGATTACACCTCTGAGGCCATGTGATCCTTTGCCTGCACCTCAATTGCTAAAATGATGTATGATTGATCAACTTGCTTATTGTGTTATAGAATATAGAGGGGGGAAAAAAGAAACATTAAGGGAGCGTTGCCCAACAAATCATGTGAAATTAGGTGTGAGAAAATTTTATTTATTTTGCGTATGTGTGTTTTTGTATATATGACAATTTTAAGGTATATACATGGCATTTGCAGTATTTAATGCATTTCTAGGACCACTGCCCTTTATTCTCTGACTTGGAACTTTAAGACTGACTAGTATTTATCAAGCAACCAGAAAGTAAAGAGCAGATAAAGGATACCCTGAAGGCCCACCGTGGAAATGGTGGAGCAACCATATTGTACTCTCATCTCTCTCTTTCTCTCAGAATTGAGCTCTATCTCTTTAAATTGAACTTTAATTTGAGAAACCGCTTCTTTGTTCACTATGCATACAAAATTCTAAATCCACCACATATGAAATTGAGAATGAATTTATAATGGGTTACGCTACTCCTTCTAAGTTTACATTTTAGGACATAACCACCCAACAAGTAGTGTAAAAGCCAATTCCAAATATAGTCTTCTGTACGCGCAAGATGAATTCTCAAAGAAAATCGGATGAAGGTTGACGGGCCTTCAAAATAGATATTGCAATAACGGGAAAATCTATACTAAAAATAAACTCTTGAAATGAAAACTCAACAGTAAAGCGGGGATCTTAAATGCAATGGAGTTGCATCTTACTAGTTTGCCTTCATTCGATAGGAAGATTGTTGGGAGTGTGCAAACAATATCCCCACATTGGTTAGAAATAGAATAGAGAATTAGTTCACAAGGACTTGATAGGAACCCGAAAACCCAACATATATACGGTTCTCTTTAATATGAGGATACTTTTCTTGCCTTTCCCAACGCACCATTCTTTTTGAAACCAAAATGATCATGAACGACATTATTAATTATTTCCCTCCCACGCGCAAAGAGAATATAAATAATTACACTTATCATGATGTGGGGAATTCAATCTATAGACAGCTCAATATGTGCCAACGTTCCATCTTCTAATTGGACATGGTCCATATATACATTGGTACACCAATATTGGTCCCTTGGTAATGATATCTTAGATAAAATTATTAGTACAACACACACACACACACACACACACATGTCATTTTCTATTTTATGCTCATGTGACGTGTACATGTAGTCCTAATTTAGATGTCTAGTGATTTCTACCAAATAATCTAAGACCTTTAGAGAAATTAAAGGAGACCACAGGCCGGCTTTGTAGAAGTGGGTTGCATGTCTTGTATGCATGTGTATATAGCTTCTGCTGACTGCTGCATGTGGAACATCATATATTGTTCTGATTTATAATTAATTAACATCTTTTTTTCCTAAGAGGACTAGGTACTAGAGCTTAAATATCATTGTTAAAAGATATACTCAAGTAATATATATATGCATATGTACTTAGAGCAAAACTAATCACTATTTACTCATTAATTTAAGGGGCCCTATATGATCGCTAGATCACTAATTAGAATATTTAGGACATTATAATAATTATATAGATAAGAACCATCTAATAATGGATCTGAGTATAGATTGTACGTGAGGATTCAAATAGATTCAAGTAATCATGTGCCTCTCAAGTACTTGATCTAATAATACAGATTTACAATTTGTCATGTATATATGCATATATATAATACACATATATTAGATGAGACAGTTCAAGGGCATATATAATACACATTTATTATATGCATATATAGTACACATACATTAGGAGGTATTGGTTTAAACCGGCATAGTTTATGATGGTACGTAGAATATGGTACAATATATTTCCCTTTTTAATAATTTTATATTTTTTGTTGGCAATTTGGTGGGTACACCCTTGACTGTATAAAAGAAGTCTCCCTTTTTTATTTGTAGGTATACAGAGTCAAAAAGACTGAGATATGAACTCAATCTTTAATG
>CAMOHE010052580.1:0-30209 GCA_946598075.1 Artocarpus hirsutus | reverse complement strand
ATGGTTTTCCCTACTGAGCATGTTGTCGCTCATCCCTGTTATATTTATCTTTTCAGGACTCACTAAGTGTGAGGTGGCTACAAGAAAAATAGTTGGAGAAGCTATGTAGCTATATTACGTTGAGATTGCTTTGAATGCAAAGAATGATCTTCATGATAATGTAAGCATCTATTGTTACTTTCTGTGACTGTATTAAGATTTGATGAGAGTTGAAATGATGATGATGACAGTTGTATATTATTAAAATTTAAGGTGCTACATTAAACTGTGGTTTATTTATTTGATTATGTTTTTATTTTAATTAAAGAGTTTTCATTTAAGTCCCGGGTAAATTATTTTGACGATTTGTATTTATTTTCTAATCTTTATTTTATTTAATAAAAACTGTTAACCCCCACTTAGGGGCGTTACAATATGGTACAATATATTTCCCTTTTTAATAATTTTATATTTTTTGTTGGCAATTTGGTGGGTACACCCTTGACTGTATAAAAGAAGTCTCCCTTTTTTATTTGTAGGTATACAGAGTCAAAAAGACTGAGATATGAACTCAATCTTTAATGGGATACTTTTCTCTTTCCATGTCCCCATGATCCAGAGCTTACAGAAATGGGCTGCCAATGGTCTGCATGTTTTGGTCTCTTTATAGATTTATGTGTTCCATTTCAAAACGGAAGACGCCTTTTCAGATTAGTTTAATACTATATATATTTATAAAGATCGACTTAGTATTCGATGTTTTTTGGTACCATTTTGATTCAAATTGCTAAACATATATGTGTGTATGTGTATGTCTATGTGTGCGCGCTTCAATAGGCCCTCCTCACTTTTAATACGATGTCCTTTAAAATTAAAACAGCTCTCTCTCTCTCTCTCTCTCTAACAGATTTCAGAGTGCTCAAATGCCAATTCATCACCCTTTTTCTTTTTGTACTATATATATTCCTTTAGCTTTATGTCCATAAAATTTTCAATCTCTTCGCGCCCATATATCATATGATAAATAAAAATATATTGATATATATATATATATACCTATATCTATAGAGAGAGGAGAGTCTCTATTATGATTATGAATTTTAACCCATATATATTAAATGGAAATTTATCTTTTTTTAGTCTTGATTCATATCCAATATCATTACGAAAGGGATCGATCCAAAAGAATTGGAACAATATATATGTTTAAAGCTTAGGACATGGTGCCGATAATTACCTGGATATGAAAACGTCAACAATCAATTATTTCCTCATTTAATTAGAAAATGTTTGGTTAGGATTGAAACCATGTGAATTTGAAATATGGCTTCAACATTAATAATGATATGACTGTACATGGTTTTTAAATCTTCTTCTATTAGTTACATATTTACTCAAACAAAAAAAAATGAAGAAGAATGTTAAGGTTATTCTCTTTATCGCTCTTTATCTTTTGCTATCGTCGTGTGTAAGCTTATTTTCTTATAAAAAACAAACATAACTAAAGACTATTATCTTACAATTTATTGCATTTATGTCATTCTTCTTTTTCTTTTTTTTCTCCAAAAAATGAATTTTGGGAGAGATTTTTTGTGTACTTTTTCTTCAATTACACCGTACAGTTTCTTTTGTAAGATAAATTTTTATTATTTTTCTTTACTTAGCATTTGAGACACATCCAAAACTCAACTAATTTTATTCGTGAATGTTCATTCTCAAACCGTATATTGCAATATCTTCTCTACAAAAGTTCTCAACATATATTAGAAAAATAATACAAACCCAAAATATTAAAAAACGAATGACATAAATGTAGGAAATTGTAAAATAATGGTATTTAGTTATGCTTTTTTTTTTATATATAGAAACATAAGCTGATACATGACAATAGCAGAAGGTAGAGAGCGAGAAAGAGAGTAACTCTAGCATTTAATGCATTAAGAATATCCAAAAATTTTTATAAAGTACTGTTTTTTAGTCATTTCCTATTAATTACATATTTACTCAAGCAACAATAAATACGAGCTCTAACTATAGCCAAAAAATATTTGGAGATAGAAAACGAAACAACTAAGAAAAATAAAAAGAAAAGTACAAATAAACTACTAAGGTGTTTGGCATAGGGTAGTCCACACAATTATTTCAGTTATAAACAGTATAAAATTTTCACATGTTATAGTAAAAAAAGTTACTACAATATAAAGCTTTTACATACTACAATAAAAATAATTTTAACCAATAATTTCTATTACCATGTCAAACGCAATGTAAAAAATAAGTAGTACTGCCGGTGATAAAATAAGGCTCAAAGCATAATGGGACACAAATGTTTCTGCAGATAAACTAAAACCTGTAAAAGCAGATGGTTTGCACTTTTCCAGCCAAAAGAAAAAAAAAAAAAGCAGTTAATACTATTTTCCTTTAAGCTAGGAATTACTGAGTTGACATTTTAACAGAGAGCAACATAAACTATAAAAGCAATATAAATGAATAGGGTATTTAGAAGGGAAGTTCAAACCAAATAATTTGAATCAAAAATATTATAACTGTTGAGAATTTTACATTATAAATTTATAGGTTGTTTGAAGCATTAGTTTAAATTAATTGATTTAAACTTAAACAGTATAAAACTCTTAGATGTTACAATATAAAAAAAATAAGTTATAATATAAAATTCTCATATGCTATAATAATTTAAACCAAATTAATTCAAAAAAAATGCTCTTAAGCACCCTACCAGTTCAAATGGGAGATACAAACAAAAGACAAATCTAATAAAAAGGCGACTGATTATAAGTTGTTAAGAAAAAGTTGTGTTTAATTGTCTTTTTTTTCCTCCATTGTTTGCGGATGATGAAATTAAAAAAAAAAAAAAAAAGCAGAGAGAAATATTTGCAAAAAGAAGGGAGAAACAATAATAATAATAATAATAATAATTTGACGTCAAATCACGTTGCATGTCATGTAATTCCAAAACCATGCATGTACATAGTGCGTAAATCACGTAAACAAATAATAGTTATAACTGTTTAGTATTTTGGACAGCTACTGTTACTTATTCAGTTATTCCATGTAAATTTTATTTGTTTTTTTTTTTTAATCGTCATAGGCATCATACATGTTTCAATGAGTTTTCTAGAATTGGCACGTAGATAAAAAAACAATTAAAAACATTGATACCTTCAATCCAAAATTTTACCGCAAATAGTAACAACAATGGTAAAACCGTAAAAGTATCCAAATATCATTTTTTTTAAGAAAAGAAAATTGTATACAACAATGGTAAAAGTATCCACATATATTTTTTTTTTAAAGAAAAGAAAATCGAATAGGTATTTTATTTTCAGCAGATTTGTATATATATATTTTAATTCTCATAGGATTCAATTTTTTTTTGAAAATAAAGAAGGTGCCCCTCTAAAAAGAAAATCAAGTAAAGAAGGTCAGTTTTGTACTTTTACCTTGGAAGAGGATTAAATTGAAGATCCGGTCCCCACCAACGCGGTGACGGGTACCACTGCTCTGTCTCTGCGTGTAAGTGAGGAAATATTAATTAATGATTTTTTTTTATTTTTTAAACTCCTTTTGTTTTTCTTTCATGCAAATAAATTTTATATCAATTTGGTAATAGAAGGTTTTAAATATTATCTTAATTATAAATAATATAAATCTTTTACATATTATAATAAAAAATTAATATAATATAAAATTTTTATATACTATAATAAAAATAGTTCTAACTAATTATTTTTACTATCATGTTAAACACTTTATTAATAAAAAATAAACACATCATCTTTTTTTTTTCTTTTTTCTTACCCTCTCTTTAATAGCATATCACTTTTGTTTTATGTAATAAAAATGAGGATTAATTAGTAGTGTCCTTACATCTCATCAAATAAAAAAAAAATATATAAAGATATATAGAACGCTCTTTTATAAAATAATACTAGAACCACTACTGATTAAGTGAAGAAGCAAAATCCTCCAATACAATATTACTTGTTCGCTGACTAGTTATAATCCTTTGTCTACTAATTACTAAGCAAATGCAAAAATAAAATAAAATAAAATAAAATAAAGTAATAAAAGCAATCCTAATTTGTCTGAGTCACGTCTAGCACGATTTCAGGTCCACTTCTACCACCAAATTCACTTTTCTACTGCCAAAGTTTGTTGTTTCATTTTTTTCTTTCCTTCTTTCAAAATCTTCTCTTTCTTTTTCTTCTTCTTCTTCTTCCTCAATCTTTCAATTTCACTGTCTGAGAGTATTTTTCTGGGTTCTAATTCGTCAATGGCGGTCCTGACCTTCTGAAGAGTCGTTGAAACTGAGTTCAGTATCGTCAATGGCTGCTTCTGGTGGTGGTTATAATTACAGGAATGGGAGTCAGAGAAGCTCGCTTAAGGTAGATAGGCCTTTCTCGGTGAACTCTAATCCGAAGAACAGCGCCGTCAAATCGAAGCCATCTTTGTCGTCTTCTGGAGGCGTGCGTCGGAACAGCGCCGGCTCCATTACTGGCTCCCCCAAGGACGATACCGGAGGTTTGTTCGTTTCTTTTTTTTTTTTTTTAATTTTCGTTTTAATGCTTTTCAGTTGATAAAATGAATATGATTGGGATCTTCATTTTCGCCATTTCTTGTAATTTCTATTTGTTTTGTTTGTGGCAGTAATACATTGTTTTTTCTTAAAGTTTATATCTTTGTTCTTCTTCAAGTTGTTTAAGGAATGGAGTTTTTGAATTTTTAAATTCTTGATTGATGTGATAATCAGTCTTGTGAAGATGGAAAAAAAGTCCCCTTTTTTTCAGCAGGAGTTGCGTCTGTGGTCCTGTGAAATTGAATTGCTTTTGACTTGGACGTATATGCAGTTTTTGAATTTGTTTTATTTCTTTGTTTTTAGCAGTTTTCTAGTACCAAAAATTCCTTGGCCATTCAAGCATGAATTTTTAGAGTAGATACATTATAGTCTGACTTTGCTAGCCAAAAAGGGGAAAACAATCTCATAGCTTAATTAATGTACAAAAGGCTAAAAGCTTATTTGTTTATATGCATCTTCAGTTCTGTGATGGTTTTCTCAATTTCTCGGCCTTTTGCCATAAATTTAAATTTGGCCAAATAAGCTGATTTTGATAATGATGGGTGCATTTTTCTCCGTAAAATCTGTATTACACGTTTGTAAATTTTCGATCTCTATTGTTAAATTTTGCATTGGTGAATGCTGGGTAATGGTAAGTTTTTTTTCACTGGAAATGTTCTCCTTGTCAAGGATAATAAAATGTTGTCTTTTCTATCAGAAGTGAAGGGGATGCTTTTGTTCTTTTCTTTCTATGCTTGTTTCAAGTTTTTCAAATTGTTAGAGTTTTAGTAATTCATTCATCTTATGTTCTTATATGCGGATGTAGTTCTGGGAAGAGTTCGGGTAGCTGTAAGATTGCGACCCCGAAATTCAGAAGAATTGGTGGCCGACTCCGATTTTGCTGACTGTGTAGAATTACAGCCAGAGGTACGACGCTATAACTATCCCATCTCCCAAATCATTTTGTTCTGTTCTCATGCTTGTCCAAAATTTTCAGCTTAAAAGGTTAAAACTACGGAAAAACAATTGGGACTCTGATACATTTGAGTTTGATGAGGTGCTCACTGAGTTTGCATCACAAAAACGTGTCTACGAAGTTGTGGCAAAGCCTGTTGTGGAGGTGCGCATATATGAAACTTAAGTTTTGATACTATGCTTGTACTGATTTATAGACATTTTAGTAGAAAAGCGCCTCGTCTTTAACTTAATTTCTTTATCACAGAGCGTCCTGGAAGGTTATAATGGGACAGTTATGGCATATGGGCAGACTGGTACTGGTAAAACTTATACTCTCGGACGACTTGGAGAGGAAGATACGGCTGCTCGTGGTATTATGGTGCGCGCAATGGAGGATATTTTAGCAGATATTTCTCTAGAGACTGATTCTGTGTCGGTTTCCTATTTGCAGGTTGTTAACTTTTAAGAAAAACGTCAGAATTATTTTTAAACATTGTCTTGTTGGATGTAATTTTTAATCAATCAAACTTGTTTCATGCTTGAAACAATCTTGAATTATCTTCTATTTGGCGTTTTCTTTTATATCTTCTTATTTGTCCGAGTCTTAATTGTTTTTGCATGCATGTAGCTTTATATGGAGACTCTACAAGACCTTGTTGATCCTGCAAATGATAACATTGTAATCATGGAAGATCCAAAAACTGGAGATGTCTCCGTACCTGGGGCTAGTCTTATTGAAATTAGGGACCAGCAGAGTTTTGTGGAACTATTAAGACTAGGGGAAGCTCACCGTTTTGCTGCAAATACAAAGTTAAATACCGAATCTTCACGTAGTCATGCTATTTTGATGGTACATAGTCTTCTGAAAGTTTGAAGAACTTTGGTAATTACTTGAGAATTTGTAGGCTGATGAAGTTTGAGCGTTAACAATTTGTCTCCTGCAACAGGTACATGTGAAGAGGCATGTAAAAGGAAAAGATCCATTCTTTTCAAATGAAAATGGTCATTCCCACATGGGAAAAAATTTAAAGGCTCCGATTGTTAGGAAGGGCAAGCTAGTTGTAGTGGATCTTGCCGGTTCAGAGCGTATAGACAAGTCAGGTGTGTGCTTGCAACAGATGAATATTACAAGTGTTTTTGCCTTTCATGATAAAGTTATATTATTCATTAATCTCTTTCTTTGTTGACTTGTCTTAACCATAAAGAAACTTACATATAACAATGGTGAGATATGTAGTAGATGCTTTTAGCTAATGTATGGTTGTAAAGTCCAACAAAGTTGCATGTTTTTATTTCTGTCTGAATTCAAAACTTGTGAGACATTTTAGATGAAATAATAGGAAACATAAAAAATAAATAGGTTAGTCATGGGATAACTGAGAAAGTAAGGGATGACTGCTTGGATGTAAATAAATAAGAAGGATGATTAAATAGAACGAGAGGTTTAACTTGGTGAGGGATAGCACGCCCATCTATGCAGCTTACCTGAGAATTTGTGATGCATTTAGCTGTGTTTTTGTTGCATTTTAGGAAAGCTTGGAATGGAATTGTTTTATATTAAATCATGGCTCTGAGACTGGAGCACGACTGGAATGAGGTTCATTGTACCTTCAGATTTTCCCAATGAAATATTATGTTTATTCATCGACAAGTATTTTGCAGGAAGTGAAGGACATACATTAGAGGAAGCAAAGTCTATCAATCTCTCTTTAAGTGCATTGGGGAAGTGCATTAATGCGTTGGCAGAAAACAGTGCACATGTCCCAGTGCGGGATTCAAAGCTTACGAGGTTGCTTCGGGATTCATTTGGAGGTGAGAAGTAAATGAACATGAACATTTTCTTTTCCCTTGTGGTCAGTTTTATTCAATCATTCAGATTGGTTTTTTCCTTAACGAGCAGTTGTTTTTATTTATTTTTATTTTATTTTTACTTTTTTTGTTTATTGTTGTAATGACAGGCACAGCAAGAACTTCTCTAGTTATTACAATTGGTCCATCCCCGCGCCATCGAGGAGAGACATCCAGCACTATTATGTTTGGACAACGGGTATGTTTCAAATTCATTTCTTTTTTTTCTTTTGGACAGAACATATACTTTTTCTTTTATATGTGCATAAAAGCCAGTTAGTATATTCTTCATTAGTGAGACTTTAACATATTTTTAATAATGTAAACCAGTGCTTGAGTATGATTTTTTTTAATGGCTTTGTTGTGTGCTTGATCACGAACCATCATCATGTGAATTTTAGCATAAATAACGGTAACGCTTCGTCATTTAAATCCTTCCTTCCAATTCTGAAGGAGAATGCTAAATTTGTTTTTTCGTCCATTTTTAGGCTATGAAGGTGGAAAATATGTTGAAACTAAAGGAGGAATTCGATTACAAAAGCTTATCCAGACGGCTAGATATACAACTAGACAAACTTATTGCGGAACATGAAAGGCAGCAGAAAGCATTCAAGGATGAAATTGAGAAGATAACCTTGGAGGCACAAAATCAGATATCTGAGGTTGAAAGGGATTATGCTGATTCATTGGAGGTAAATATTATGCACAGGGTGCCCAAGCATATCTCCGGCATGTTCATTTGTGTCCCTCGGCGTGTTCATTCGTGTCAGAGAAAGCCCTCAAGCGGGGCATAAATAAGCGTCTCACTGTGCATGATTATACGGTTTTGAGAAGCATGCATTAATGATTTGAGAATTTTTCTATATCTAATTTGTATTAATGTTTTTTCATTTAATTGCATTTGCGAATCAAGAAAAGAAACTCATCTGATTTGTTTGGAACTTATAGTTGGTTTACGCTGGTAATTAAACTCCACATTTTTTCTAATTTTAGAAGGAAAGGTTGAAATACCAGAAAGATTATATGGAATCGATAAGGAAGCTTGAAGAGCAATTGATGATGAATCAGCGAAAATGTGGCGGTGAAAAGATCACGAATGGAACGAAAGAGGAAGGTGCTAACGTGACATCTAACAAAGAGGTAGTTTCAGGTTTCATATCTTTGAAATGGAATGCTTTACTATAGATAAAAGTATGCTCTACTTGTGGAGCTTCTTTTTTGGAGCTTCTTTTCCCCCCCTTCATTTCTACATATTATTTCGATGGTTTCTAATCATAAAACATATTTTATTTTTCTGTTCGATCCCTCATAAATATGTGTAGCTGCTTGGATGCCTTAAGGATGCAGTTGCTTTGTTTTTTGTTTTTTATTTTTTTTTTGTTTTTTTGTTTTTATTTCTTTTTTTTTTTTTCATTTGAGCATCGAGACCATTGATAGTAATTTGACAAAAACCTATAAGTTGTGTGCTTACTCTTAGGTCTTGATACATGAGTTTAAATGCGTCGTAGGAGCTATTTGTAGCATAGAGAATAAGACAAGCAAACAAAAAAACCATATGAAAAATGGCAGTAATATTATAGAAATAAATTTTCTGTATGTTTGATATGGATGTGAGATTTTTATTTCCGTAGTCCTGCGGATCCACTGTGTGCTCTTTTTTCCAGAAATACCCTTCTTTACTGTCATTCCCAGCGGCTGATTTTCTGGCTTCTCTTCTCTTCCCCCTTCAGTAGCTGACATGTTGAATGATATCTTAAAGCACACTCTGAAAATTTGTTGCTTGTAGAATTTGGCGGCAATTGAGGAAGTTGTTGAGCTTAAAAAGCTGCTTC
This sequence comes from Artocarpus hirsutus, assembly GCA_946598075.1. Taxonomy (NCBI): domain Eukaryota; kingdom Viridiplantae; phylum Streptophyta; class Magnoliopsida; order Rosales; family Moraceae; genus Artocarpus; species Artocarpus hirsutus. The sequence goes on along the minus strand of CAMOHE010052580.1, from coordinate 21,017 downwards.
AAAAAGAAACTCATCTAAGGAAGGCCGCTGAAGAGGAAGTCAGTAATCTCAAAAATCAACTTTCTCATTGGAAAAGGTCAGAGGTATGTTTTATTCCCTCTCCTTGACTCCTTGTATTTTCATATTCCCTTATTATTGGTGTTCCAATCTCATATTTTGCTACTCAGCTTCATTTTTCTTCAAATTTTGTTGTCGTATGTACCAGGCTGCAGGGAATGCTGAAATCTTGAAGCTTCGCAAGATGCTGGAAGATGAGTCCCATCAGAAAGAGAAACTGGAAGGAGAAATAGCAGTACTACAAAGTCAGTTGATGCAAATAAGTTTTGAAGCTGATGAGGTAAGTTCGTATCTAAAATATAAAAAGAATTATCACTTAATGAACATCTTAATTCGAGTCCCGAACAATTTCATTTCAATAATAAGCAGCATGTCCATCTTAGTATCTAACGTGTAGATTGTAACTGTAATGTTTTTTTGTAGACAAGAAAACGACTTGATCTTAATGAGCCTGGGAGAATTCTTGGCGGTATAGATTCTCTAATAGATCAAGCGAGGCATCCACAGCTAAAAGATTCAGGAAACGAAGAGAAAGCCTCAATAGCCAAACTCTTTGAGCAAGGTTCTAGCTTGTTCTTTTCTGATGGCTAATGTTTCCTTTTGATGCTGATAATTTAAATTGCGGATATCTATTTCCTTGTCATAAATAATAAAAGTTCAACATATTACAGTGGGATTGCAAAAGATCTTATCTTTGCTTGAAGCAGAAGACGCTGATGTGCGAATTCATGCTGTTAAAGTTGTAGCCAATCTTGCAGCTGAAGGTGAATTGACTTCCATACCTTTATCATTTGTATGCATGTTTTCTATATTGTACCTCAAGTTTGTGCTTAAATTTTCTTAGTAGCTTGCCCCATCCTCAAGCTGTATATTCATTCGTGGTACCATACTTGTTGGTTATGCTGGCTGGTGATTTTTTTTTTTTTTTTTTTGGGATTCCAAAATCGGAGGATAATGGCTTTGGATTTGTGTCTTCCTCAAAAACCTTTTGATGGAACATGAGGTTTCACTTAAGATACCATATTGTAGGATCAAGATGTACTTATATAAGAAATCTTAGTTTCACGTTGTGTTGAACAAAACTTTATCTATACTTGAAGTATCGTCAGTTAATGGCGCAATGCTTTAGGGCCCTTTTTCTTATACGCTAGTCTTGCTTCTTATGTGCAGAGTCAAACCAAGAGAAGATTGTACAAGCTGGAGGCCTAACGTCCTTGCTAATGCTGCTTAAAAGCTGTCAGGACGAAACCATACATAGAGTTGCTGCTGGTGCAATTGCGAATCTGGCAATGAACGGTAGAAGTTTTTACATCTGCTTTGTGTGGTTTGTGGCACATGTATTATGACTTATAAGCATGGACCATGGTTGAAAAATGCACTAGTTTCAGCTCTGATTCTCTTCAACAAAAATTTCTTATCAGAGAGCAACCAGGAGCTTATAATGGCTCAGGGGGGAATTAGTTTATTGTCAATGACAGCAGCCAATGCTGAAGATCCACAAACCCTTCGAATGGTTGCCGGAGCGATCGCTAACCTTTGTGGCAACGGTAAACTTTTGACAATTGTGCTGTTCATTTTCACAGATTGTTTTTTTTTTTTTCTTTTTTTTTGCCTCACCATTTTCAAATAGTTTGACGGAAATTAAGGATCTTTATAGATAGATCGGCTTATGGCGATGGCATGAATTTGCAGTTTTCTTATAAGATACACCATAAAAGTTTGCACTTATTTAGAGAATCAGATCACTTTTAACATATTAAAGCTAATTAAAAGTTTGATATGAAGGGTTTTTTGTTGTTGTTGTTGTTGTTGAAAGAGTAGTGTCAGGAGTACTAATTTTGTCCAACTTTTTTATGCCAACTCAAATGGCTGGTGAGTAGTCATTTTACCATTAGTAGATGCAATTTTTAGTACTAATTGTTCTATTAAAAAAGTCAGTACTAATTGATTTGGTAATTTTTTAAACACCTACCAATAGAAGGATGACATTTTATATGTCATGTTAGTTGAGACAAAAAAGTTAGGACCCTGTCATTGTCTTTCTGAAAGTATAAAAAGAGTCATTAAAGAGGGTGGGTAATTGGGAATTAATTAAAGGTAGCAGAACATGCTGCTGTCAATAACAAAGACAAAAACTGCATGTTTCAGATAAGTTACAGACAAAGCTACGGGGTGAAGGGGGCATCAAGGCTTTGCTAGGAATGGTCAGAAGTGGGCATCCTGATGTTCTTGCTCAAGTTGCTCGTGGAATAGCTAACTTTGCAAAATGCGAATCTAGAGCATCCACACAAGGTAAAAGGCTATAGTATTGTATATGAAGAATGTGACTTTGATTTAACATATAGAAGATCCTACAGATTGAGTTGAACAAATTTTTTTCCCCGAGAATTTAGGGACGGTAGTGCTTGCTGGGGGTTCCAGTTTAAAAGGTCAACCTATTGAACAGGGCTGCTGAATATCCTTGTTAAGATCTATGATCATTATATTGGATGATGTGCGACTCGAGTTTCTTTTTAACCTTTACAGGGACGAAGCCTGGAAGGTCACTTTTGATCGAGGATGGTGCACTTCCTTGGATTGTGCAGAATGCCAACAATGAAGCCTCGGCCATCAGACGCCATATTGAGCTTGCTCTCTGCCACTTAGCACAACATGGTATTTAACTTAAATACTTGCTTTCTTTCTTCACTTGGCACTAGCCATCCACAACACAACTCGAAGCCTAAAACAATCCTCGAACTTTACACTTTACAGAAGTCAACGCGAGAGAAATGATCACCGGAGGCGCCGTGTGGGAGTTGGTCCGCATCTCTCGAGACTGTTCACGTGAAGACATCAGAAATCTTGCGCATAGAACGCTAACTTCGAGCCCCACTTTCCTGGCCGAATTGAGGCGGCTAAGGATAGACTATTGACAAGTTTGTGGCGTGGTTGTAGTGTTTTTTGACTAACTGAAGGTTGTGTGGGGATGTAATTTTGGTGAAGAATTTGGTTTCTAGTCAAAAAAAAAAAAAGGAGAACGCTTCCACGTCTAATATCGCTCAGCTTTGTTCCTGCCGAGGTCATCAGCTGGTTCATTTTGGTTTATAGTCTATCATATATTATGTAGTTTGATTATTACATCCAAATTTGTTTATAATATTATTTGTCATGTTGTCTCTCTTTCATATTTTCATTTTGGTGTGACCCCGCAGTGGTAGCTTCACATGATCAGTTTGTATATTTATTGTATAGAAATAAATAGGGAAGGAAAAAAAAAAAAAGTAAAAAAGAGAACCAATTTTTTGCATCTCTTAACGATGTTTTTTTTTTTTTTTTTCTCACATACCCTGAAGAGAATTTGCCCTTTTTTAATTGGTCTGCTTGGCTCTTTGCCATTTTATACATAAACATGTTCCCGCGCTGGCATAGGTTCTTTCTTTGTTTTCTTTTTCTTAAGAATTATAAACCTACATATAAAAATTTAAGTGGTTATAGGCATAGTTTAGTGTTAATTTTACGCTTGACTTTATCACAAAATGTAACTTTAAGTCTCAAAATACATGCATATGTTATATGTTATGTTTATGTATGTGTGAACGTATAAATAGAGCCCTTTGACTATATAATTGGAGAAAAATGGGAATATTATGGCTAAGCATTCATAAATAACCTTCAATGTTATAATAAGGCTAATCATCTGATAGTACCTACAAGTTGCCACCGAAATCATGATAGCAAAATAATGAAGGAAAAAAATATATGGCATTAGCTACCAATAATGGAACAAACTTGGAACAATTCATTTAGCATGATTTAAAAAGAGATGGGGGTTCAAGAAAGAATGAAATTCCTAATTTAGATAGTCGGTTGACTAAAATTAAAAAGCGAGAAAAAGATATTCAAAAGAACTAATATGTATATGGATATAGAGCAAAAAGAGAATGGATAAGTTTGTAATGGTACATGCTACATAGTCTTGGGAAAAAGCAATCAATACAATGGGTATAAGTGGGAGTTCCATATATCCCATGTAGTACAGCTGCCCAATCCCTTGATTCTCTGAACCCAAGAGACAGAGAGAGAAGTGAGAGAGAGAGAGAGAGATCTAGAGAGAGAAAGAAGGGGTCGAAGGCACATTGTGCCTTTTGGGCTTTTAATGGAAGCAAGTGTTGTCGTTTGATGTTGTTTGCCTCGTAAAGGAGCTTCTTCAGAGCAGTGCACGTGCATACCAGTACCTAAATATTTTCATGTCCCCGGAATATCCTCACAATATATATTTCAATTTTCACATTAAAATCTCTCTCTCTCTCTCTCTCTCTCTCTTTCTCACTCTCCCTGTCTTTATGATCTATCTCTTATTGCAGAAAAGAAATGAAAACTCGCGGAAAACTCTCAGCTTATACCTCTTTGCTTATAAGAAAGTTAAAGCCACAAAATCAAGTATGAAAACTTGTCCTTAGCTCATAATAATTAGTCTATCAATTTCAACGTAATTATAACACATCCACATATATAGAGAAAGATCCCAATTGAAAACAATAATTATAATGTCAATGTATAAAATTATAGTATAGTAAATCGTTACTATAGTGAGGATATTAAGTTCAAGGAAATATGGTAAATATATGATTTGGAAGTATATATTATACGATATTATAGGTCAATGCAAGTAAAGTGACAATATTTATGAGATAAAGCATATAATATACATTATGGAAGAGAGAAAATATTTCATATGAGATTAGTCCAGCCTCGTTTAAGAACAAAAAATGTACATGAAATTCATAGACGAACTACATTGTCTTATTATTTCATGGACTATATATTTTTTTACTGAGGAACTACCAAGTAATATTTGAACCATAATAATATACATGTATATATATATATAACTAGTTTTATGTATGTTCGAATATATAGCGCTCATTTCATGCTAGAAATTAACTACTCCGGCGAAAAATGGAGTGCATGGTAAACAACTCTCTTACTCTACTCCATCCAACTTTAGGTCTTTATATTCTATTTCGTTATATGTATTATTATAAACCAAAAAAAAAAAAAGAAAAAAGATTATATTGCTCGAGCATGATAAGTTTATTGTTTTGCATAGAATTAAACATAATCTAACTGACCATGAATTCATCGTTAAATAATATACAAAGTCCTTCAAATCAACATTTGAAAACTAACCATCTCTCTAACCATCATCAAAATAGAAAAAAAGGAAACCCAAAAAAAAAAAGAAGAAAATTAAACAGATATAAAGGTCAAGGAAAAAAAAAACCTGATAATCATCATCATAATCAAAGCTTGCTCAACAAAACCCAAATTCTCATTTCCTTCCTTCCCAGACATATATATAAATATGTCCATGCATACATTATATATTTAGCATAGTTAGATACGAGTACTTCTTCATTATGAACGAAACTCTTATAACTGCAATAACTGTCGCTAATACGGAGGTCGACCAGTAGCCCAATAGGCCTCCGCCGGCATTTGGATATTCAAAAGATTCGGCGGCAACCCGTGAAATAGCGGTGGCGCCACACCCCAGTTAGCCACCTCCGCCATCATTTGCTGCTGCTGCTGATGCGATCCGGCACCGCCGCTGGGAGACCCTACTCCTCCTTCGCCGCCCCCTGGCAGCGGCAGCTGAGACCCATCGTCTTCCTCCAACGGAAGCCTTTCGTATGCCGCGTTGCTAAACGACACCGCCATGACCACCACCGGGCCAGAGGCTATCAGTGTTCCAACAACGCTTCCGCCGACGACCTGCCCTTGCCCTCCGGCTAGGTAAATTGTGAGCCCGGTGGCGGCTGGAGGGGCCGGTGGAGGAAGGAACGAGCCGGCGAGGGAGAGGATCTCGAATTGGCCGTGTAGTGTTACGATGGCGCCCGGGGAGGCCGGCTGGCGAAGCGTGACGTTGGTGACCATGCCGGTGCCGCTCATGATGCAGACGCCGCGCTGGCGGCGGTGGGCGAAGGTGGAGACGCTCTCAACGACATCGCATCCATCGGCAATCTCCATCACATGTGTCCGGAGGGCGTTGGCGCTGTCCTGGCTGATGATGATCGGCGGCTTCTGCTTGTTCTTGGACCCGGCGGGCCGCCCCCGGGGCCGCCTGGTGATCTTGTCGAGGTCATCGCCGCCGCCGATGATGAGGTCATGATTAGAATTGTCTCCGCCGCTGTCGTTGTCGTCGTCACCGCCGCTTCGGTCTCTCTTGGGGGCCTTGGAGAGGTTGCTGCAGCTGCCGGTTTGGTCGTCCTCGGAGCTCTGGTGGTGGAATTGCTGCTGCTGTTGTTGGAAGTGAAAATCTCTTGTGTGGAAAGGGGGTGGAAGAGAATGAGCATCCATTTTCTCTTCCAATATATCTATATATAAAACATATATATCATATAATAATATAGCTTTTTTAGACTAAATAGAACTATAGAAATAAAACAAAGAGGATTTTTTGTTCAAAATTGAAAAAAAGAAATTATAAACTAGAGCTGGCTCAAACTAGTTTGTTTTTGGGTCTGTGGAAATCATGCGAAAAAAGATGTAGAGTAGTACTAGAAAGGTTAATTTGGTGTAAGGCCACCAAAATCTGAGCTGAATTATGCCATAATTATAATTATTGTTGATGATGATGATGATGATGATCTTCTAATCTAACGCTTCTTTAGGCTCATCATGATGATCATGATCTTGATGGTGAATACATGTTGTTCAAGATTTTGGGGGAGAGAGGGGGAGATGAAGAATAGTTGTGGGTAGAGAGGGATTCTCCTTCTCTCTGATAAGCTTGGGGTGTGTTAGGTGTTGGGTTAGGGTTAGATTCAGAAACAAAAAAATAGATTGGGGATGGGTTTTGTTTCGGTAGAACTGCGTGCTTATGGGCGGTGGATGGCTCCCCACCTCTCTCTCTCTCTCTCTCTCTCTCTTCTCTCTCTTTATAATTATATAATATATATGGTGTAATATGCTTAAGGGATGTATTATTATTTTACTCAATAATTTAAAAGCCCACAAAGTCGTAATTAAGCACTACTTTTCTTCAAACTCATATGCTTCAATTTTGTTTTTGTCTATTTTAACTTTTTTTGTTGTGCCGCTTATTGATGATCATATTCTTTTCCACTAGCGTACATGGGTTCTATCTAGTTTCTTTTGAGCTATACAAGGATTCTAAAGAAATTATATAATTATAAGAGTTTCGGACGTAGTAATTAGATTAATAATTAACACACGAACGCAAGTTTTTCCTTATTTTCTCTTGTCCCATTATTATTATTATTATTATTATTATTATTATTATTAAGTACTCCTTCGAAGACAGTTATTCTTTTGGATAATCGTTTCATCATGTTTTGGAACTAGATCATCAATCATTATGATATTTTTTTAAGTATAAATTAATATGCTCTAACGGAAGCTCTCTTTAAGAAAGCGCTTGGATTTATTACCTAATAAGTAATTGGATTTAATAATTAATCTGTCAAAATTTCATTCATGCAGTGAAACCTATACATGCCAAGTAGCTCAACAGTAAACATCAGTCATTTTCTAACTGAATTACTTGCGGTAAATAGACAATAATCAAGATAAGAAATAACACACATCATAATGAAGATTTTATGTATATTTGTTTGACCAAATTACATTCAAAGCTGTGTCTTAATTGAATAATTACCATACCCATATACATGGCCATAAAATCAGTAATCATACAAAGTTTAACACATTATAATTACAATTTGGACTGTCATGTAATAATATCAATAAGAGAGAGAGAAAGAAGGTGTGCTTCAATTTTCCATGACCCACATGCACCACTAGTTCTGCAAACTCTTATCTTTTTCTCTAAAGTTTAAACCGTAGCATGTAGTTGAGGTCCACTTGCTCTAAAAAGCATGCCACGTGTCTCTTCCCCCGCTCCTCTCGGGTCGATTCAAATAAAACTTTGCCTTTAATTCCTTTTTCTGCAATTGGAGAAGTGATTAGTTGCTGTCCATAATACTGTTTCAATTAATGATTAGTTTAATTTTTTTTTTCTGCTGTATTCTAAGGCGGAGAATATGATAAACAATCCATATATACTTTGTGTGATCGCGAAAGAAAGAAAAAATGGCAATTTAACTGTTATTCTCTGTCTAATTATGAGGAGAGTTCTCTAAGATATGAATACCTTGACATGAAAAATTGGTAAATGATCATAAGTAAACAGTGGGAGAAAGAATTATAGGCTGTTTGTTAACAATTTAAGACAGTTCAAATCATAAAAGCGGTTTAAAGTAACGTTTAGTGAGGTAATAATTAAGATCAGTTCAAACTATGGAGACGGTTTTAAAACAATCAAAACTCCCAAAATTCAAACTTTGCCCCTTCCCCACTTCCTTCAAGTTCATACAGTTTGAACTATTTTTTACTGTAAAAACTATTTTTATTCTTATTTTTCTTTCATAAACTATAGTTTTTCAAACATTAGTTTAAAACGACCATTTAAATCATACAATTTAAAACCCATAGATCAAATCATAAAGTTTTAAACCACACCACTCCAAACTCAAACACCCAACCAACCATTAATCATAAAAATGAAAGTAAAGAAAAGTGTACGTTCAGCAGAAAAAATGTACGGTCTTAATATTATGAAAAATGCGCATGCTTTTTTAGTGTCATAGGGAATTCCCTATGATTTACTAACATTTATGGTTCTTATTTTGCTAGCTGTTCTTTTCGCATCATCTCGACCTAACTACCTAGTCAATCTTATCAGATCAGGGAAAAAAAAAAAGAAACTACATCAACCTCTTTTCATAATTAGGCCTAACTTTCATAAATTGGCCAATTAAATTGGCCAATTGGACTTGATTAAGAATATTGAAATTGAGAAGTTAATATCCACGTATCACATTACGTACGCAAATACATTGGCAATAGATATATATATATATATATATACTACTATACATGGAAGACATATGCATATCGTGTAGGGTTGTTTTTATTGAGAGGGCATAAACATCTTTTTTAGTTTATTATATGTTATCTACCAATGTCGTTTCACACATACACACACATGCATATTTTTTTAATAATGTAGTAGAAGATGTTTTTGGTAATGTAATGTACAACTTTTCATATTTGCCCCTTCGACATTGGAGTTAGGTGGGCTCCAAGTGTATTGACAAAAAGCAAGCCTATATTAATTAAAAAAAGGCCTATTAATCTAGCTATCATATTACAAAAAACTATCATCCAATGGCTCATTCTTTGCTTGCCTTTTAAATGCAAAAAAACACTAAGGATTCGTTTTGCAAATGAATGGTTTATATGGTTCCAACTATTTTGTTATAGTGTTTTTTTTATAAAATTTTAAAAAAATAATTCAAACTATAAAAAACGATTCAAATCATTCTCCAAATGAAATGGCTGCTCATGCACGGTAAAATTATGATGCACTTGTTATACAAAACATAATTTTCTCTTAGTTATTTAGTAGGATATAAAGTATTGAATTCTTGTCCAGAAGTCTGATTCTGGATTGCTATACAGTGTCATTGGTGGCTGGTGAACGACCAGGTACAACTATATTATATATATATATATATATATATATAGAAGTTGTTGCAAATTTGTTTATTCGACATATCTATATATATAGGTCTCCCCTTCAAAAATCTACTCCCCTATCACGGTACTTCTGTAAAAGGAAAGCAAAAATATTGAGAACCAATACCGGTAATTGAAAATAAACCCCAAGAATTAAAAAAAAAAAAAAACAAGTAATTGAGAATCAAAACCAATATAGATACGAAAATATGACCAAATTAACTATCTTGCTCAAGGCGCAACTGGTGACGACAATGACGGGCTACAACGAGCTCCTTCGTGCAACTTTTACAATGGGCTGTTGTGCGCGACCATGACTCCGACAACCACGACGACCTCCTCCTCTGCCAACCTGCTCTGCAACAACGACAACGACTTTAGCGTGTACAAGAAAGACTAGAAGGGATCGCTGGCAATTTACACACATCTTCGTTCCTATAGAGATATTCAACGATAGGTCTGGTTAGTCGGTGATGGCAACAGGGAGGAGGGAGAGAACGTGAGGGATTAGGGTTTTTTTTTTTTTAGGGTTTATTCTTATCAGTAATGTATTAAGGTTTATCAATGAAGTATTAAGTGATATCCTAGACTATTTATCACAAATATATTACAATTTATCACTAATGTAGTTAGGTTTATTTTTTATGTATTATATTATATCACTGATATATTATGGTTTATCACTAATGCACTCAGGTTTATCATTAATGCACTCGGGTTTATTACTGATGTATTAGAGTATATCACTAGTGCACAATAGCTGATTAATAATTAGTGATGATTATTTTTATCATTTTGACTTCATAATTAATAAGAAAGGAGCATTTTGTTAATTTAGAAAAAGTATTATTATTTATTTCAAAAAGGTCATTTTCCTCTATATCTAAAAAAAAAGTGATTTAGGGCCTGTTTGGCCATACAACTTAAAAATAATTTTATATTTTTGAAAAAAAAAAAAAAAGCTAGGTGTTTGTAATGTTTCTGATGATTTTCAAAAATAAAATTACTAAAATTAGAAAATTTAGGAAAAAGCTGTGTTTACTAAAACAATTCCTAATATAAAGTAAATTTTATATCAGTGTATGTGCACATATATAGTATGCATCTGCCCATGGCCTAGACTAGACCTTAGGCTCAGCTTTGACTCGACCTCAAAATCAACTAGCCTTGGCCCCAGTTGGAGTCAAACCAACTTGTCAGGTTTTGTGCCAAGGTTTGAAACAACTACTCAAGATCAATATCGAGGTCAAAGCTGATGGGCAAAGAATAGTGTTGCAATTGGGCTAGAATAAGAGCAGAGGTTGAGGTGACGGGCAGAATCGATATCGGATTCAGGCCAATGTGCCTCCTACCTTGTTCTCTCCGTTCGAACAGAACCTAGATTAATGCATCAACACAAGCCTACCCCTAACCTGAACCATGGTGTCTATCCTAGTCAGGCCTCTACATTGATCCCAGCCTATCAGTTGACACTACTTAGTCCTGGACTGTCGACCCAACCATACATCTGGAACCCCGTCTTCACCAACCTCGGTGCCAATCACAACTTAATCTAACCCAACATCACACCTGAACCAGGCCCAATTCTAGTTAGGCATCGGTTGGGACCAAATCCTGACTGTAGTTTGAACCTGTCATCAATCTAGTTTAGCCTTGATTCAATACCTCGACCTCAATCTTGATCTCTACAAAACAACCAAAAAATGGTTTTTGGAAAATTCTTTATCCCAACATGCTTTTTGTTTTGGGATATTTGAAAATGGCTTTTAAAAAATACTTAAGCAAACACCCTTCGTTCCCAATAAATAATTGAGAACAATTTCTCTCTCTATTTTCGAAAACAAAGAAACAATGGCCAAACCATGATATACTTATCAGTTATCCCAACTCTTTTATTTTATAATTTTTCTTAACCTAAATGTTGAATAATTCCCACCAATAAAAGAAAAACTTAAGAAGGAATCCATCTATATATATTACATACGAGTATTGTTGTATGTCTCACATGCACCCTTGTCTATTCAGATATATCATTCAAATTTATTTGACAGAATATGTAGTAGGGTTAGATGAGAACAATATATATATATAATCCAGATCTGTATTCAAGGGTGACTGGGGGCGTGGGCGTCGGAATGACAGCTGCCAGAAGACGACGCTTGTGTGGCGCTGACACACCCACATAAAGCGCCAGTCACTACTACTACTACTACTAACGCACGAGCGCAGGAGACTTTGCTTTCTGTTTTGCCCGCACTGCCAATGCACATAAACTCATGTAACCCAAAAGAAAAAAAAAATAAAAAAAAGAAACTCCAAAATTCAACATAAAAACAAATCAAAACAGCTAGCTAGTTTAGTATGATCGCATGCGATCTTATGCAGTAGTAGTAGTGTGTGCAAATCGGCCTTCAGGACGCAAACCCATGTTTTTCTTATTAAAAAGATGCTCTTTGTCGGACCTCTCTCTCTCTCTCTCTTCTTTTTGGCCCACACTTTCCCCGTTAATCTTATCCTCAAATCCCGGCTAACCAAAAAATTTAAAAATTGTTCATCGCTCTGGATGATCTCTCCCATGTTGAAACGACTACGAGACTCCCATTCAATTTCATTTCCTTTCTAACTAGCGGGGTACTCTTGTGTGTGTGTGTGTAAAGCAATATTTCTTCGTTTAGGACCACCCCATATCACAATATTATAATATTGATTATGAATATATTAATGTGACCATTTGTTATATATATGTGTGTACAAGTTACACACTGTTGATATATAGTAATTTCTTCATTTACTATACATAGCTAGTTTCTGATTGTTATATGTCAAGTTATAATCTATGATATTGGCTAAGACTATATTGGCTGCAATGGTGTCAAAACAAATCTACTAATAAGAGTATCGTTATAAAATTTATCTAGTACCCTTATTATTATTATTTTTTAATATATTCAATCTTGTAGTGTCAAGAAAATACTCAGTTTGACGATGAGAATTTGTATTTTACAATATTATTGTTTTTTATTAATCCCCTTCCAGCCAAACATACATGTGAAAAAGGATTATGTTTTTCAAAAAAAGAAAAAAAAGGATTATGCTTTCACGCTTCTTGTCGTTTAGCTATATTGTCGAGTATCTCTCTCAATTAGTTGACTACCTTTAGCTAACTGACATTCATGATTAACAAGCAATCCAGAGAGAAAACGACAAAAAAGGGTTGATGCCCTTCTATTTGACCTAATTAAATAGAATTATTTAGGGGCTATATATAAGAAGGAGCGACTAATGGTCCAATGCACTATTCCACTAATTTGGAGGTCATGTGGGTTACATGTAATAGAAAACGGACAAACAACAAAAATTTTCATCTCTCTTAATTTAAAGGAAATAAAAGTATGTGTTAAGTCTTGATTTTATATGTTTGGGATGTATGTATATAACTTTATGGCAACTTTTTCATGAAAAATAAAAGCATATATCTACATATATGGCATATATATATAAATGTTGCCATATCCTTTGATCTAGTCTAATTATCTTTTTGTTTTCCAAGGTTTATTCAGTTGAGCATGCTGCAATTTTTTTTAAAAAAAAAATTATCCAGAAACAAAGGCAAGTAAGAGAAAGAGGGAGATTTAAAGAGCGAACTTTGACGTACGGACTCTTCAGCATCATGTCACGTTCGTCGTTCTCTCATTGGATTAAGCTAGTAGTTTCTTTTCTTTAATTAATTATAATTGTTTGAAATTCACGGCTCGTTCGAGCTGTTAATTGTTTCTTGCAGAAAAGACAAATAACAACAATGTTATTTAACAAAAAAATATACAGTCGCACAGAAATATAAGATATATGGACGTTTATATAGCTGACCCTGCAAAATAACACAGCCAACAGTCATGTCACCATTTTTTTTTTGGTAAATGTCATGTCACCACTTTTATTTATTGATCGAAATTTATGTTGTTAATTTAATCACGTACGTCAAGCGCATCTAATTCGCTGCCTCTGCAATATTCACACACTGTTACAGTCAAAGAACAACGTACATATATACACAAACAAATATGTAGTTTTTTTATGGTTCTTTTGACAAAAGGTTCCTCTTGCTAACATCAACGTTCGATTAACATAAAACCAAAAATTTTACTTATATTACGCAGCCTCAATGTCATAGTAATCAAGCCTAATTATACATGGTTATAATATATGTAAATTCAACTTACATCCATCGATATTAACAACGGTGTCTATTGCCTCCATACCCTCTGGAATTTATAAATTTTCAATGCATTTCTATAGAATCTTCGTAATTTAAGGAGAACCTAGCTAATTAGATGAAGTCATTAGTTTTGATTTTCAAGTTCACAAGCTGATTGTCATGATTGATGTACAATGTATATTTTTGTCTTCTTTCGCCAAAATTAGGAGATTGTTTTTATGCATCGAAGTCCTAGCAAGTTGACTTCTTCACGGGCTCTTAAAATTAAAAGCTGTAAGCATTAAATCTGATTAAGTATTGACCAATAATTAAAGGTTATAATATACTTGGTTGTCATATTATTTGAACCTTTTTGAGGTCTTTTATGTACAATTAAATGTGTACCTATATTCATTCTTGTTTTCAACATATTATATATATATATATATATATATATATTATGTGAATTGTGACCTCAAACTAAAAACCCTCCAAAATATACATGCACTTGAGTCAAAAATAAGAAGCAAATATATAAAATAGGCCTCACACCAAAAGTAACTTATAATCCAATCAGTAAGTCTCAATGTGACTTTGTGTTCTTCAAGAAAGACAGGCTCTAAACTTGAGGAACAAGTAGATGATGATGATGAAAAAGATTATCAAAAACTGTTACAGCCTTAATGGGAGTGACCTAATTAATTGTTTATTATTCCATTACAAGCCAATTATTTTATCTAATTAATGATGATCATCAAGCTATACTGTAGCATTTTCATAAAACAAATCAAACCCCATCACTATCTCCCTAAATAAACAATTATATCTAGTAAGCAAGGTCCATGAAGGGCTAATAAATGTATAAAATATTCATGCGCTGGACCAAATATAAGAAAATAACATGGAAGAAAAGGTTATTTTAATTAAAAACCCCTTAGCTAGCTCCCATGTGAAAGGCACCCATGCCTAGAATCTGCTCGCAGAGTTGTGTGCTTTCTCTCACAAGCCCTATATTTGCGGTTTGAAGGGGCCTAGAGAGAGAGAGAGAGAGGGACAGGCTTTTTTGGTGTTGGATACTCCTTTTCTAATTTTGCTTCTTTTCGTTCGCCAGGGAAGACCAGCATATCTAGGGCCGTTCACATGTGGGGTTGTAATTAATTGTATAAAGCATAGAGCTGAGAGATTTTTTTTTTTTTTTTGGATTTTAGCAAAACGACAAATGAGGTACCCACGTGAACGACGAAAATTGTTAAAATTAGGAATATATATTTTTTTTTTTGGATCTGTTCATCTATAGTATGTGATGATCATCAACTCCAATTCTAGCGATTAACTTCGTTTTGCCTCAAATTTCCCCTTTCACATATACGCTAGCTATATGTTTAGCTAGCTGGTTTCTTGGTGGAAGACGTTGAATACATACATATATGTGTGTGTGTATTCTCACCCTTAAGTAATGAAACTTTCTGTAGGTATTATATATATCATAGAGTAGGAGATCTTTAAATCTTCATCCTATAATTTAATAAAAATCTAATGATATGAATTTGTAATTTAAGGCGTCTAAGGTAAACTATTTAGGAATTAAACCAATATCTACTTTCTTTTTGGCCGGTTTCATCTGAATAACAAATAGTAATTAATTATTGTAGGACTAGTACACTATTAGGTATTATATAATCTCTTAATCCTTCTAATTATGAAAGGTCGTCCATGCAAATATCCCAACGGTTTACTCAAAAAATAAAAACATCCCAATTGCTATTGCGTTGAAGAAAGATAGCTCTGAGTTTACAATAAATTGATTCTAGCAAAAAAAAAAAAAACATTTTTGTTCTTTTGACTAAGAATTCTAGCTAAAACTTAGGTCCTAATTTGTGATAAAAATTTGCAATTTCTTCTATAGTTTTCCATATAGACAGATTTAAGCAACGATCGAGGAGTATATATATATTGAATGATGAAGTTTTAGTATAAATTACGATACTATAATACATGGAACTATTTAACAACATTGTGTGTTATAATTATTATATTAACAGTACGTTTTGTCTCTTAATTCTTGATTAATTAAGTTAAGTTGCTTCTTCATCCATGTACGGACGAGCCAAATATTATAACAAAAACTGGAAACTTTGAGACAATATTGCTCAATGCTTAACAGTTCTCTGAATTCTATTGTAGTATTGTTCATGGGATTATTTTAAGAGTTACATCCACACACAAAACACATAACATATATATGTGTAGTATATTTATATTTTACTCATTGATTATACTACATAAATTGGTTTGAACATGAGGCAAAGTATGTCTGGAATGCTGTCTGAGAATGGACAATCAAGCTCTATCTGCAATGTTTTTGGAGTAAAGTAACTTAATGAGAAAGCATAGAATTTCAATTAATTAGTAGGTACAATTTTACTGCACTTAAAAAATATATCCACATTGATCAGTTATATTAAATTGAGAAGGGTTATTTACCTTTTTATACCATATATTTTAGGTTAATTTAAACAATACACCTTCAGTTTTTGATCTCATCGAATCCATACCTTCAAATTAGATTTAACACACAAATTTATATCTTTTCATGATCAATCTTCAATTTAACCTAATAAATTGCCCAAAATACCCTCATATTAAAAATTAAAAAAAAAACTTTTAAAACTTGAAAAAATTTATACTAAAGTCTTTGATTTAAAAATGTAAAGAATATCACCAAAAATAGGTGTTTTGTGTGTTTTTGTTTTTGTTTTCTTTTTTATTTTTTAAGGTTTTAATTCTTTTTCTTTTACTTAAAGATAATTTGATTTTTTTTAAGGGTAAAAATCAACTATCAACTCAGATAAGATATAGATTTATGTATTAACCGAATATCAAGTTATACTTTCAATGAGATCAAAAACCAAATGTATACTTTTTAAATTAACATAAAACAAAGAGTATAAAAATAGAAATATGCCAATTGAGAATGATATGCATGTCTTAGTAAATGTGTTGTCTTTCTAAACAGAAGTTATAAACTTTTTAGTGTTCCTTTAAAAAATGAAATATCAAAGTCATAAACTTGCTTTTTGGATTAATAACTTTGACCTCTTTTGTATATCTACGGTCTATACACGTTTGGGTTTTCTCGATAATTCAAGCAAGGAGAGATAAAATTATATACAATTGAAGAGAGAGAAAATATGTCCCCTTTAACTGATCTTTTTATTTTGAGCCACTTTCTTTAGAATTATATTCTCTTAAGTTAATAATTAACAGGAAAAAATGAGGGTATGTTTAAGAAAGTATATTAATGATAAAATTAGATAATTTGTCTCTTAACTAACTTCTTTAGTTTGAGGATGTTCTATTAGAATTTTGCGGTCCTTAAACTGATGTGTAATGGTAAAAAGTTTAGTAAACATATATAGTATTCAAACACTGTATACATCTTTATGCCCTTCTACTTTATAAGCTTTTTGTTCAAATTTTACTTAATACTTAAAAAAAAAAAATCCTTTAGACCCTCATAGAAATAAAATCCTTTACCCAGTGTTTATGAGTAGAGGGTTCTACTATATTGGGAATAAAAAGTAGTGCTCTTCCTTAAAGCAACATTCCTTTATATTTTTTAAAATATAAATAAATAATTTGTGATCAATTACATTTTGGGTTAATAAGACATGTGACCCTTTTTTATTTGTAGAGTTAAAATATATCTCTAACTTATGAATATTCTTTACATGTTGCAATGCATTTGTATAAAGACATTAACGACCTAAATAATAATATTGTTAGTTTTACTTTATTTTTTAGAATAATTAGAATATATGTATCTAAGATTTCAAATGGATTATGATATCATTATATTTAAAAAAAAATCCTTCAAATTAGGCAGTTTGTTATTTAAATTCAAATTAGTATCCAAAATAATAACTTTAAAATTCTCTCAACTAAAAGAAAGAATTTTTTTATAGAATCATGATTTTATTAACAAATTGGAATTAGGATGTTGAAATTAAATTAATGATATAGTATTGTAACACCCGTTATTTTAACAGGAATAATTTTTACAAATTAATGTATAAAATATGATAATTTAAAATTTGTTGCATGTAAAATTATTAAGTTACTTTTATTGTTCCATTTATGACGAAAATACCACTTTGGCATTTTCTACCAAAAACTCTTCAGAGGAGACATGAGGATATTTTTTCCAACTACTCTTGAGCCTCCTTTTCTTTATTTCCTCCGTGACATGCTCCAACATGTCTCCTCCATAATTGCTTCTATCACTTCTCTTTAAAAACTTCACCTTCTCTTCCTTTTTCTTCCTCAGTTCCCACACTCTTCTTCTCATTTTTGCTTAAGCAAAATACTCAGAAAACTTCTTCAAGGCAACCATAAAAATCAACCACCATCAACTTCATTTAAGCAAGAATTTCAGCCATACCGAAGTCAAGGAACCTGTTTTGAAGCCATTTCAAGCTTCCAACTAGCCATAATTCGAGGTTAGAATCTTATGAACGAATTTAGTCTTTCATTTATAAATTTTAATACTCAAAGATTATTCAAATTTGTATTCTTGAACCTAAGTATATATTTTGTTGCTATTTTGGAGCATATGTATAAAGCCTAAGTGTATATGTTGTAAATAGAAAATTTTATTATTAAACTAGTTCCATACTCATGTTAGAAACATATTTTAAAGGTTTATCATGGATTTAATTGAGGTACAAAAGAGATTTCTAAGGTTTGAATGAAAAAGTTTGATATAAGTATGTTTTCACCCTTATTTGTAAGAAATGCTTAATATATGGTTTGATGATGATATTGCTATAAAAATCCACGGAAATATGTTTATTATGAGTATATAATGCATATTACAGATTTTGATATGGTTTTAAGATTTTTGATATGGTGTAAAGGGAAACTTGGTACTCCATTAGC
Source organism: Artocarpus hirsutus (assembly GCA_946598075.1). Lineage (NCBI taxonomy): Eukaryota > Viridiplantae > Streptophyta > Magnoliopsida > Rosales > Moraceae > Artocarpus > Artocarpus hirsutus. The sequence continues at coordinate 2,242 of CAMOHE010052580.1, read as the reverse complement.
TATGTAATATCTTTATGGGCAATGGCTCTTTATTGAAATTATAGGATTAAATGAAAATGAATTTTGTAAATTGATTTGCATATTTAAAAAGTAGACATCCTAAGCTTTCCAACGAGCTATCATGAGCTTAAATAGGATTTTTATTTTATTTCTATGAATTTTTTAATTTCAAATTAGAAACTAGAAAACCTACTAGTGGCAGTATATCGTCTGTTTACCTTAAGAAAACCACCTGTTAACCCATGTGTTGATTGTAAATAGTGAACTTGCCTTTATTGCAAAAGAATACTGCCAGTTTGCTATGGTATATTAGCTGCTAACTTGAACTAAGAACCCAACTTTGCTCACCTCCTAATCCTTTAATGTCTTGCAACCTTTCCAACACTATCCTAAGTGATTTATGGATCTTTTAGAGACTAAAACATATACATTATTTGTATATATTTTATATTGTGTTCAAGACAAAAGCCATTTATTTTGGTATTCAAAAAGAAATTGCATAAAAACTTTAATGGCACACTAACGAGATGGATTTACACATGATTTATTTATGAATATGGTTGTATATTGTGCTTTAGTTTTAATTGTCCTTATGCACGCCTTAGGATCAAGAGTGTATGGAGCTAAGGTTAATTGATTTCGAGATCAAGAGATTATTGATAAGCTTGGAAGGTAGGGATTCTATTACTCATCTTTTGTGTGGTTTTATGGAATTAAAAATTGATTGTTTACTGCAAGATATATATATATATATATATATATATTGAACTGTTATTATATATAAGCTTATGACATAAACTTGTCCTGTATTGTATAGCGAAGAATATATATTTATTTTGACAAATTGAAATACATGGTTAGGAAAAACTAACTCTATAAATAAAGATTTATTATTGAGGAATGGTGAGACGTGAAGAGAGCAACGATTACATCATTGGGTACAAACACCCTAAAAGGTAAAATAAAGGGGAGGTGATGATGTTCCCTTGGATCGAAAGTCTCAAAACACACTATACATGAATTGACTTTGTGAGGACTCGGGGCTTGATGTTCCCTCATCAAAACACCCTTGGAATGTTTGGAGGGTGGTGAAGTGCACCCATTTAGGTTTTGATGAGTTGAGGGATGCTCTATTGAACGTGGATACTTGAAAATAATGATGAATTGTAATATTTATATATATGTATATGTATGAAACTCGGTAATGATTAACTATGGTATCCGTAGAATATGAACATAATAAATCTTATAATTTGGAGAATGATGTGGACTAACTAACCATGTAGGTTTAATGTAGTAATGATAAAAATCTAAAGGTGAGTAATTGTTTTCCCTACTGAGCATGTTGTCACTCATTCCCCCTATATTTTCATCTTTTCAGGACTCACAATGTGTGAGGTGGTGACAAGAAATAAAGTTAAGGAAGCTTTGTAGCTGTATTACATTGCAATTGTTTCATTTGTTAAACAATGTCCTTCATGATAATGTAAGCATCATTTGTTACTTTCTGTAACTGAATTAATGTTACACCCGTCTAATTCTATGTAACGGATTATGTCATGATAATAACGACGTTAAATGTTATATCTATGATATGTGTTATAATATATGATATAATGGTGCTAACCATTTTATTTTAAGTGTTATGGCAGGTGATGCTCACGTGGAATTGATGTGCTCAAGTGTTCATGTTATTAATGTTATATGTTTAATCATATTTATTTTGATTAATTGACATATTTTTGGAATAATTTTCTTATTTTAGGAAAATATATGTTTGACTTCGAATTGATTGAATGCGTTTGATAAGGTTTCTAGTTTTACAAAGGTAAAATATGGTAACTCGAACCATTCTTGAAAGTTTTGACTTTTTTCCCCTTAATTCCCTCCATTCCCACGCCAACTTACCTTCAATTTAATCAGAAAAATTCTGATATCATAAAGCTTGTTGACCTCCTTCATTTTTCATAATTATGGAATGATTTCTTTATTTTTGGATTGATTTCCTCATTTTAGGAAATAAATTGTTTGACTTTTTGTTGATTTGATTAATTAAATATGAATTCCTCTTTTGAAAATTGTGAAACATGGTAAGTGGATCTAAATCAAATGATTTTCCTTAATTCCCTCCATTTTCATGTGTAATTGCCTAATTTTAATAAAAGGATTTCTGAAATTACAGTACAGACATTCCCTCTTATTTCTTTTCTCATTCACGTGAATTTCCCACACTCAAAATTCT